>JAPFTB010000293.1:0-175199 GCA_030779245.1 Fusarium sp. MBC 438
TGAGTGTGTTGGTGTTTGCGGCAACGGTGCCCTTTGTATGGGATGGTAGAGCGAGGTTCTTGGTCTTGCGGAGGGTTGATGATGCTGGGACACGATGGGAAAGGATAGGAAGCTTGGTCTTGGCTATGGAGGAACACTTGATGGATAAATATTCGGACTCGGGACATATGGTTAGAGAATTACCCGTACAGGCGTATGGCAATGACCTTATACTGGTGTAGTCCGTGGGGGCTGGCTTGATCTAGCATGCAGGTAAACTGGGCCAGCTCGTGAAATTTACTTTATTATATGTCTCTTGTTCTGGCAGCCGACGATCCTTTTATGTTTAATTAGGGTATTATACGGTATTGGGTTTTAACACCGGCATATATTAAAGACTTTTATTGTTTGTCATTGTGGCTAACGGCTTCTTGTCATTATTGCAGATAATAAGAAAAATGATCATTCTATCCCTAGCTATTGTGGTATATCTACAAGTTGCAAATGTTTCCCGATTCACGGCCTCCTCCACCCACGAAGAATTCTCGCAATTTCGAAGTGTTCCTCTTTCTCTGCAAACCTGGCGGCTTCTTGACACCTCTCTTCAATAGTCTCCAGATCCTGGTCATTCTCTAGCAAGAGGGAAACCATATCCAGACGTCCGTGTTCTGCAGCCCCCTCGAGTGCCGTTCGTCCTTGGTCAGGCGCCCGTTCAGCGTTGATGTCTGCTTGATTTTCGAGGAGGAGGACTGCCATTTCGATGTTTCCTTCCATTGCTGCAAATTGCAATGCTGTTGCGCCAGCCTTTGATGCGGGAGGAGCATTGACGTCGGCGCCGCATAAGATGAGCTTACGGGCCATGTGGATATCGTCTTTCACAACTGCGAGTTGCAAAGCGGTTCTCCCCCATCGTGGGCAGGCAGGAGCGTTGATGTCTGCACCACATGAAATGAGTTCTTGGACAATGTCGGAATAACCCCCCTGGACTGCGAGTTGTAACATCGTTCCTTGGCGTGAGATGGGAGCATTGATGTCGACACCTCTATCCAATAACATCATCATCAATTTCCATCGTGAATCTTCCATGACACAGCTCAAGTTTTCTGATAAAAGCCTCACATCTGCCCCAGAATCGAGAAACAGTTGCATTGCGCTCTTCGCTTCGTCATAGGAGGGCAGATCAAGTGCTAACATGATCGGATAAGAGCCATGGAAAGATGGGATGTTCACATTAGCGCCATGTTTGACCAGGACTTGAACGATTGGGAATGAAGATCCCCATATATGACCAAATGCCGCGGCTAAAGGAGGGTTGACAACGCGGGGATAACCAGAAGACGAGGATCTGTTAGGGTCGGCGCCGGCAATCAAAAGAATGGATACCATTTCCAAATCTCTTTCAGCCACCGCCTTTGCCAACGGCGTGTACCGAACTCCAGGAGGGTCGGGGTCAGCGCCGTACTTCATCAACAGCTCAAAGAGTTCATGGCTTCGCCTTGAGATTGCAAGACATAGAGGGGTAAGTCCACCCTCGACCTGGTTGACAAATGCGCCAGCCTCGAGCAGCATTTTCGCCACTTCAACATGACCACAGCTGACCGCGGCTGACAACGCGGTTTCGCCTTCATTTGATGCTGGAGCGTTTGTATCGGCGCCATGCTCAAGGAGCATTGCCACGATGGATTTGTTCCCTGAACTGGCCGCGGCTTGGAGGCATGTAACACCCAAGGACGCAGCAGGCTTGGCATTGACATGCCCGCCCTCTTCGATGAGGGCCTGAACGAGGTCTTGATTCCCCGATCTGGCTGCGGCTTGTAATGCGGTTATCCCTCCATGATCACAGGGAGGGGCATTGATATGAGCATCTTTGTCCAAAAGAAGTTGGACTAGGGCCATGTCTCCTTGCTCCGCGGCTGCCTGGAGAGCGGTTCTCCCAAACCAAACCCCAGCCGCGCCATTCACGTCCGCTCCCCGACTCAGGAGCAGCCGCGCCATCTCTACCCGATCGAGGTGGTGGGATCCGCACGCCGCCTGCAATGCAGTCGAGCCCAAACAACCACCCTTGATATTAGCACCTGCGTTCAGCAAGATTTCCACCGTTTTAAAATGCCCGAATCTTGAGGCTTGTTCAAGTGCTGTTCCAAGTCGTGAAGACAGCTCCCCATCATCTTCCAGGTGCTTTTCAAGCATCTCGATTGATGTCAACCATGTGCCATCGATATCAGCCCCCTCTTGAAGCAGCCGTTGGACTATTTCGTGCATGCCACCCCTAGCTGCTGCTTGAAGTGGAGATTCGGGGACATCATCATCACACACTACCCAGAACTCGCTACAGCCCTGTTCAGGAGGGATGTTGACATCAGCCCCGGCCTGAAGCAAGATCTCGACCATTTCCAGGTCTTTCTTTTCAATCGCCACGTGGAGCGCTGATGTTGGGAAATCAGCCCAGTTATTGACATCTGCACCGGCATTTAGAAGGGACCTAACCATTGTGATATCTCCGTATCTGATGGCGCTAGAAAGAGGAAATGCATCTGTGAACTGGCCATATCTCCCAGTGTTCGCTGAATTGAGATATTGACCAACTTGGCTGCTTGAATCAGAGGGATTGGCGGCAGTTAGGTAGTCTAGTAGCAGCTGGACTATCCGAGTGTTTCCGGAGCACGCAGCAGTTGCGATAGCATCCTCTGGTATGGCATTGCCATTTTCGGGCCTGGCGTCTCGACTGAGGATGGCGCCAACCAGTTCCGCGTTTCCAAGTCGGATGGCGTTTGGGAGCAGTCGACAAGCAAAAGCTTGACATGTTGATTCTTTTCTGTTGATGATCTCCTTTAAAGACCAGATGTTTCCACTTTCGGTCACCCATTCTAGAAATTTGTCGGTTTGTTCGTCGCTGAGCAAATTGTTGGAAGAAAAGTAGATAACTCGTTGAACCACCTGCATGAAAGGCTGTGCCTGTGAAACGCGCTGAAGCTGGTCATGCGCGTCATCGCCCGGTCTCCCTAGCATGATCACTGAATGGCGTGACAACAATTTACAAAATTGTCTGAGTGATCCCGTAGCTTCAAGGATTCCAGCAAGGATTGAAGTCCAAGTCTGCTCTAGAAGTGGACTCTCTGGATTGGAAACCGGCAGGCTTCTTGGAATAACTGCATATCGTCAGTCGTGAGACAGTCGACCTTATATTGGGTTGATATCACTTACGCATGCTGACGAGGTAGTCCTGGAATTGAAACCAGGGAAGGTAAGTGGGCATCATGAAGCCGCTGCTCAGGCTGGACGGGGGGGTACGGGCAACGACTCCTTCAAGATCACCACCAGGCTCAACTTCGGAAAAACGTCACTTTCTTCCTCGTTTCTATTTCTGAGGAGACTTACTTGGCGGTACCCATGAGGGTGGCTGCAAGTAGGCATATCTGCCGAGCTCCTTTCTCAACTTCTTGGTTGAGATGACTTTGCCGTTCATCTGCAGCTCCGTTTCTTTCCCCTCCAACTTCCGCTTTCGAAACACGGCAGCGGCATGCTCCCACTTCTCTTTGGAAGAGTTCTTTTTGAAACCCCAACTTTCGAGCTTGCGCACGTATTGTGCCTTGCTATTGACAGGAGGAGGGTCAGTGGGAAATCTTATTGTGCTTCCAAGATCATGAATTGACGGGGCACGAGGGCGAAACCTCTACAGCAAGAGATTGGACTTACGTGGGTTGAAACCCATGCTTGTCTGCCATGAGTTTGATGACATCTTCCAGTTTCTTTTCTTGGGAGATGTACAGGTTATGAATGGTGGGTTTGTGCTTCTCCCACTGGGCGTTTGGGATTCTCGGTGCCCGAGACATCTTCAGCCTGGGAGCGTTCAGAGTGGGAGCGCAAGGGGAGGGCCGGTGTAGGTAAAAAGAAAAGAAGGGGAAAAAAAAGATCAAAAGAGCAGCAGACACAAATTTGGGGAGGACTCTAGAGTTGATTCTCTTGATGTTGACGGGGCTTGCTGGTTGCAGAGTTATCAATGTGAGAAATTTGAAGTAGAGTTCGGTCGGCCGTGTCCCTTTAATGTTTTTGGGTTGTAGCCCATCATCAGGACACCTGACGCGTAAAGGTTCACTTTGGGCACGTTTGCCAAAATTTGCAATGCAATAATCCCTGTTCTGATGCAGAGTACAAGCTCCTCATTGGAGTGGCGCATCTTATCTGCGCCCGGCCAGAGCTCTTTGACCAATACGTCAGGCTTCACTCTCAAAGAAAGCTCGGCTCATTGGCTCTGCCCAAAATTCGCATTCTCGGCCCCATGACGAAGGTCAAGCACTCGCTGTGCCCCCCTGTTTAGCCACGTCAGGCAACTCTCGGAGCTGTACCGGATGGAAATACCACACATTCCTATAGGCCGTTGCCATAATTCTCTTTCATGGTTAGCATGGGTGTGCTGTTGATGCACAGAGATTGGTCAGTGCCAGAATTCGTTCCGCTGGAGGCTGAGCCGTGTCCAACTGGGATCAACAACAATCCCTTTGCCAAAATTTGCAATATTTTCCCTACATATGGCGAAAACCCCGACTGGGGCTTGAAGCATGCAACTATGTCCTCCATTCCCCTTATTTGTCCTCAAACGCCATCCTCAATTTGAACCTATGGTTTTGTCCAACGAGGCTATCATTTCCATTGTCGGGGTGTTCGTGGCCATCCCCGCCGCCGGCCTGATCTTATGGCAGCTCTGGAGGAAGTACAAATCGCCGAAGCCTATGCCTTTGCAAGCATTGGGTAAGTTTCACTCACCCAGCCCGTCCACCCCGCCGTGATAATAAGCTGACTTAAGATTTGTTGCTCAGAAGCAGGCACGCATCTTGACTCTTACAACCACGACCTTGAGTTCATCTCGTCTCCGAACTCAATCGGCGGCATCTTTAGCTTGCGAGAGGCCTCTAATTCTGCTCTGGCAATCTCGGTGCCCCTCCAGCATCGAACATCCGGACTACACATATCCATTCATCCAGCTAGATGAATGCCGCCTATGTAGAAGAGGGTGAACCTGACACATAGCGATTTGGGCTCCTCGCCTCTGTTGCAGCTCCGATCTCACAGGCCAGTGTATCTTGATGAGATTCGCGGAGGTTCATGGGGGTGCATTGGTGGGGGAAGGTTCATACTGTATGCGAAAATATATAAGGCCCAATAGGCTCTCAGGGGTTAACCCTTTTTATTTTAACAGCATACGCCTGTTTTAGTGGGCTCGTTATCTGGGGTCTACAAGAAAGTAGATAATAGAAATCTGAAATCAATGAAAATGATATCAGTGTGATTAAGTGTGTATGTAATCACGTCACCCAAACCAGTCCTTGCTCATCACGCACCAAGGCTTCTTCTCTAATGATGCCCACCCCGAGCCTTTGATATGTCTTGTAAACATGCCTCCTGTCTCTATACGTGGGCGTGACAAGCATAACCGGAGCGAAACCGTTCTGAGCTAGCTCAACAGTGCTCAGGTTATCTTCCTTTTTGATGTCGATTCGACCAACACGGACACAAAGCAAGTTCATGCCAGCGTTCTTGTCTTCACCGTCGTATCTGAGCCACCCAAGGAACTTGTTCCCAGCCATCATTTTGCAGTTAGAGCTGTTGTCAGGTTCAACGATGCACCCTCCAGAAACTTGGTACAGTGGAGCTATAAGCAAGAAGCCTGATTCTCGGAGAGGGGCGAGTTGTCCGGCGTTGGTGAGTTTGATATCCCCATCTTTCTCCATTGCAGACTCGGATTGGATCGAACCTGAAAAAGAACCTGGGAAGAAACCATAATCGATGGCTCCGTCGTAAGCCATCCAAGACCACGACGGCACATTTTCTTCAGGGAAGTCAATCGCTTTCATTCTCTTCTCTCCTGAACGATGCCAGAAAAGACTGTTGTAGAACGAAGAGAGAATAATCCCGTACAAACTTGCTGTCTTATACGACTCTGCCAATCTGGACTCAAGACCTAGAATGCCCGCAGGGCGATCCTTGCAGTCTGTTATGTCCAGGGTCGAGTACAGGGAGAAACACGTCTGGAATAGGGAATCTTCCTTTTGAGGAGTCTCCTCCGCTTCAAGCAATCGCTGTTGAAGTTGTTGCAGCGGACTCTGTGAGCTATTAGATGCCAAATTAGTAGTTTCTCAAGGTCTAGGAGCTCAAACTTGGCTTGAGGTACGCACGAATGCTCGAGGCCCATGGATTCACACCAGACATTGGATCTGCACTCAAAGTATGTTTGTTGGGCTGTAAAATGAATGGTTCGACGTGACAGAACTCTTTCCTGAAACACCCATGCCCGTTTATTTAACGGGCCTTGAGCCACGTCCTTGTCGAAATCATTATCCGTTTCCTTGATGTAAACAGACAGTGCAGGATTTGAATCAGGATCCGTAAGTTTGACAGACACTTCCGCTGACCTATCAAGGAAGCCCTGGTTGCAGTCCTTGGCGGAAGTGGCGGCAAGCGTACAATGAGCGTAGGCAAAGACATTCTCCATCTTTGCCGACTCGCGACGCCAGTCGCTGGCGTTGCGCTGGATAATGCAGAGTGAGTCTATCCAGAGGTACCTAACTCCAAGATTCCAGGTAGTAATGACAGCGTGCTGGAATGTTTTTGGCAATTCAGAGTATGGAATGTCGTTGAGCCGGACCTGGAAGTTAGCTGCAGTTGTGCAGAACGTATCGATGCCGCCCCAGCGATGAGACAGGGCGATGTATCGCGGCGAGCTGTAATAAAACTCTTCCGTCTTAACAAGTCGCAATTTGAATTGATCTTCGGAATGAGTGATGTGGATCAACCGAGATGGCAAATAATATGGGCGGATCTCGCGTCCGCTGGCGACTGATTCATCCAGCCATTTCTGGAGCAGGCGAAAATACTCTTTGCTTCCCGTCCGATGGAGGATGGCGAGGGACGCATGTTCGCTTTGCTGTGAACCTGGAATATCGTGTCAGTTTTCATGGCGCTCGAAAGGGGGCTACCTGGTGTACCTATTCGAATAACAAGCCTTGGCGATACGATGCCATCGGCTGGTTTCACAGACAGAGAGATTTCGTCATCTCGGGATGGGAGCTTGCTCTTAATATGCCGAAATATCATGCGGCAGAGGCGGCATGAGTTGACATTTAGATCCGAAGCCTTGTCGTACAGTTTGTAGCTCCCCCCCGACAAAAGCAGCTTCCCAACAGGAATCTTGGCACAATGTTCACACAATGCCTCCTCCGCTGATTCCTCATTTTCAACCACGACAATCGATGTATCTGGTAGCTGGCGACGGTAGCGATATTCCTGATCCGAGCAAGGTGGCAGACTTTGCCAAATTCCGTCTGGCTTTATCGGTAGAGTACCGTAGGTACCAATGTCGTCTCGCTCGTCTTGAAAGTATAGTTCGCTTCCGGGACCCCAGAATTCCGCGTCTAGGCGTGCCTTCTTTCTCTCTGCAACTCTCCACGCCCCCAGACGGTGTCGATACTGGATCGTTTTCCTTGTAGGCTCCCATACATAGACCTCGAGGTCTGAGAGCCTCCTGTCACGTAGGATGGCAACAAGATCACTTGGATCCTGGATGTTGAGAGGCGTAATGTGCGCCATTTTGAGAAGGACGTTGAGAAATTGCTGGCAACATATGAATGACAGGAAGAAGTGACTTAGTTATAGGAAATTTAGAAGGATCAAAAAATAAGAGCACTCAATAGGTCATTTCAACTTTTCAAGTAAGATTCAGCCTAACGATGAGGCTGTTGCTGCTCTACGCTGCTCTACTCCATGGGGGCATCTTGGTGGGCCAACAATGCAGATACACGTGTACTGCACTAGGCAACTGGATAATCTGAGGGGCAGTGCAGTGAGACGATCACACATCGCTTACGGATACATCATCTAGCAAGTCAGCCGCTTTTGGGGCTCTCCGGGGCGAGGCATTTTCGCATTGCATAGGCTTGATTAAGTGTATAGCGAAGGGGAGTGACAGGTTTGCCTATGCAGCAAGGGTTTAAGGTCTGACGTTTACCCAACTCTACCCTACCACTACTAATACCAATCGACAAAGCGTACGCTTCTTTGCTGCGACCCGCTCATTTCGTCAGCCTCTACCTCCTTATCCTTCATACCCTCGCCGCCCGCTGCTCGGATAATGTCCTGCGTCTGCGGAGAGACCAGGGACTTCTATGAATCGGCAATCTGGAATCCTAGTTTTGCAATTTCGACCTTTCAGATCTGTTGGGAGTGCATTTTCTAAGACTTGATGTTAGTGAGACAGGCCATATTCTTATCCAGCACAAGTCATCACGTTCAACCTCGACAGATCCTCGCACGATGTATCGAGTCACTGTCACTGCCTTGTTTTGGCCAAGTCGAGAAACTCTTCCAATTCCTTGGCTTTCAACGCTTGGGTTCCATTGTGGCTCGAGGATGTAGACGTGATTTGTTGCTGTGAGATTGAGCCTTGTAAAAGTCAGTGAAAGACATGACAATAGAGCCGTCAGTAGTGGACTAAACCAAATGCTCCCACACAAGTGCTCATAAAGAGGATGAGATATCGGCTGTCCGTTACGAATCTGTCCATGTTGTAATGCGGCACGCTGGTCAGAGTTATTTGACGCCCTCTTGGATGCCTATCAGCTCATAGCCGACATTTTCCTATCCTCGACGGTTACCAGTCAACCTTCGCGGAAAGCGATAGAATGCAAGTGGTTCTGGAAGGCGCTTGGTCTGACATCCTTGATTTCCATATCCAGGCACTTTGCATATTCGAGCAATCAAGTATGGTTCAATGCGCCCTATACCATCACACAATATCCTAACAGTGTCTTAGTGTTGCGGCAGTTCTTTCGGTCCTTATAGAAAGATTTCGATCTTTCAGCTTAGTCGATAATATTAATACCGACAGGAGTTGTGCTTGGTTAAGTTCTAGTAAAGGGACATTGCTATTGATACCGAGGTATCGACCTTGGTTCTCGGCGGGCCAGAGCTTAAAATCATACCCGCCCCCCCCCCCCGGAGGTTTCATTTATTTACGGGGCCGTCTAATAGCCACTCCTGTTCCATTGATTACAGCCGGAGAGTAGCCTCCGGTTCCTTCAAACTCTAACTTGAGGAATTTTCGGCTATTTCATATCAGGAGAGAATGAAGAAGCGATGACAAAGCTGATTGGGTAGCAAACACCCTATATGTCTAGAATAGACTTTTTAAATCCCTTTAATTAAATTCATTCAGCGGGGCAAACGCTCCTAGGTACATCAACCCTTCTCTGCGGGTAGCTTTTCAAGAAATGCATTATGGGATGTCTCGTCAAGTGTCAACTTTGCATATTGTCGTATCCAATTCTCCGATTGATGCCGATCCGGGTTCTTTGAGATATCCCGTACGTCCAGTGGACATTGACCCTCCAGCTGCTCCTCACGATTTTTCGCCTCTCCCTCAGTCTCCTGCTCAACGCTGGTATCGCCCTGAGGTAGGTCCGGGTCTTCGGTTGATATGCGGCCGAGGACGATGTTGGACATGGTCTGCGGGAAGTAATAGCTTTTACCCTGGTCGCTGAGGCCTTTTTGCGCGATGAGTAACGTAGACTTGGCAGCTCTGGGATCCGAGCCTCCTATATCCATCGGGGATGATGCTGAGTTGGAGGTGGAGAGTTCCTCTAGCTTGCCGAGAGCCATGAAAGCAAGCTTGGCGAGGTATTGGGTCAGCATCATGTTCCCATGCTCGAAGCCATGGCGGAGATAGTATATCCGCAGAATTGTTTCAAAAAAGCCTCTGCACTCGGCCAGGGTATTTTGGAGGTGGTCAGTATCAAGAGGAAGTGATGGAGGACCGACGCCTTGTTCTGCGACCAAAAGGTCGTAGAGCTGGATGAGAACATTGTAATAGTGGAGGCTATTCAAGATGTCAATTTTATGCTTCCTTAGTCAATAGGGGAACTTGGACTACGTACTGGATCTTGAGCTGGGATGGAAAGACAACATTTGACGGCGCAAGGAGGTCTGGCAAGGTATCATGCCAGGCTTTCAGGTCTCTTAATATGTCTTCGACTTGCTTCGCTCCGTGTTGAACTAGATCGTCCTTGTCGTCGGTTCCGTAAGCTTTGGCTATCGCGCCGTTAAGAATGATACTGAAATCGCTCTTGGCTTTAAAGACATAACGGTACTGCAGTGGCACTAGAACCTCGGTCGAGGGATACTTAAGCCAAATCTCACCGTACCATTCGGGGTCATGCGAAGGATCTGGCATGGCAGTCCTTGGTGGCCTCGCCAACAGTGGTTCTGTCATGAACTGGTAACTGAGTATACTACCCCATGTTAGTGGATTTTGATTATGGCATCAGTAGCCCATCGCAAATAACGTACCATTGCCAGTGAAAGAGAGACCAGGCGGTAAAGTCATAAGAGTGTCGTAACCTTGGATCCTCTACATTCGTCGAAGCATCTAACAGACCCAAGTCGTTTGCGATTGTAGTGGCCTGGACTAGGTACGCTGAAGCCAGCCTGTCCATACCGTATATGGTGAAGATCGAGTTCATAACGAGACCAGCCTGTAGAATCGTCAAAGTCCTTTCTTGTGGCATTTCGGCTTCCCAAAGCCTCTTGGCTTCGTCGAGGAACTGATAACCGAGAGAATCAGGATTCCAAAGTTCCGTCCGATGAGGAAGGCCAGTATGACAGTGCTATAAGAAATCGCGGTAAGTAAAATCTCCAATAAGCAGAAGAGGGAGGGGAGTAAGAGCTCCCGGGAAGTGAGATTCGAAAGACTTACACATCCAACCGCGAGAACAGCATTGACGAGGAGTGGAGAACAAAAGGTCCCGGTACCAGCTATCATATCGTCTAAGAAGTAATCCTTATGGAAAAAGGTGTACCAGTCGTATTCTTGAAGAAAGTAGGCATGCAGCAACGTCCGCATCAGACCATCATCAGCGTGGACCGTAGTGTATCTCGAAGGCACAATCTCGGCCAATCTAGTATCGACGATGGTAGCTGCGTGGAAGGGCTTTAGATAATGCGCCTTGAACTTCTCGTCGTTGGGAGATAGCGGTTGTGAGGGCCCGGGATTATCGACCGCATTCCACTCGTATACCATGGACTTGATGAACTCATTGTTCGGCGACTGCAAGTACGCGGGCATTTGTGATGAGTAAGGGAACTGATATCGATATCTCGACTCTGGTACCAGATGGACCTGGAGAAGAAGATCAGCCGTTGTGAGTTGACGCATAACAGTTTCCGGGTCAGCACCGGCTCGTATACGCCGGAAGATCTCGAGGGCCTCAGATTCTGGTCGAGTTTGCATGGCGCGGTATACAGCATAGGCAGGGTGCGATTCTTGCATTGCCTCGAATCTTTGTCTGAGATCACTCTCCGCCGGCTCTCTGTAGATGCACTCAATCCTCCGCGCCTGACATTGGGAACATCGTGGACGGGCAGCGTTACACTAGGCGAGTTTAAGCTTTAGTATAATACAAGACGGATATTGGTTCCTTCGATTTCTTACCTTGGTTTTCCGCTGTCGACAAGATTCGCAAGCCAAAGTTACTTGACGTCTCCTTCGTAACAACTGAGTTGGAGCGCCTCCCGTAGTGGAAGACTGGCGTCGGGGAGCTGGGAGTAACGGTCTTAAACCCGCATTACCAGCACCTCTGCTTGACTCAGACGAGGATCCTGGAGTGGGCAGTTGCTCTGGCAGTCTGAAGGGATGCATTTCGAGATGGCGATGTAAAAATGCTCCTTCTCGCTCTTTATTTACTGTATATCACAGTTATGAAAACGTGTCGAAGAGGTGCAATGCGAAAGTGCAGCAAGCCATATACCCCGATTGTGGAACTTACACTATATCCTGTGAGGTTATCTGACGTCAAGGTGGCTGAATGATGATGTGCCTGGATGCATTGCTGCTGGCTTCCATGGAGTTGATTGATTGGTTGATTCTATGATTTCCAGCTATGCCGGCATGCCCTGTAATTTTCTCTAAAAAATTTCTCTTCTGGAAGCTGTTAGTGGGTTGCTAGGGGGGTGGGGGGTTTTCCAGGCCACTCGACCACACTTTTGTCTTCAAGGCACCATTCGCGTCTTAACAGATATAAATGAGACTCTAGAAGAGCTCATCTTTGCAATAGCTGGTCTCGATACTCAGTCAGACTCTACAACTGCCTTCAGAGCTAGGGCACTGCGACAGAAGCTTTGGCAAAGGATGTGAGAGAATACTGGGCCGTTCAAAACCATGGGTTAACCACCCGCGTCTCCACATCCCGCTGACGTGCGACAAGCTTGACAAGGTGTGACTTTGAGCCGATGCTAGGCTGTGCTTTTCTTGACGTCCTTTAGCGAAACCCACAGTAGAGCGGACTACGGGTAGGAGAGCTTCCTTTTCGAGGGTTGAGCTCCGCTCCCTTGAACTGTTGAGGCGGCAGCAACTTCAGATCTCCTAAGCTGGCTAGGACCTCCAGTCTGTACCTCGCCCCAGTGTTATTGAGATAACTAAATCATGCGATAAGAATGACCTCATATGTTAGGAAACCATAGCAGGGGTACGTAGTTATCAGGTAAAACTCAGTGATAGTTAAAGTATCCCTCACATAAATGGATGTGATTGACTTGATACCCGGGCTGTTGTGACCTGGTTGGAGGTCGTTGCCAGTTTAAGCGATAGCTTAGCCTAGCACGCCCTATGCCCAAGTCGGGGGGCCTGTCCAGACGAAAAATACACATACATACAAATCCAGCCAGGCGATATGAAAAAAACACCGCCGGTACTGACGCCAAAATTGTATGGGAGAGCGGCGGTGTTTTTTTCATACCGCCTGCCAGCGATGCCCGGTTAGTGGGGCCCAGCTAACAGCCGGCACATGCTGCTAAAGACGCTCACTGATGCTAGCGCGCGGCAGACAGCTTCACTTGTGTGCCGAGTCGGTGTGACATCCAACCAGCAGCTCCATGTCGTTCAGGGACTGCGATAGGCTCCCAAGGTCGGAGCAAGCCACCTATGGGCGAAGAGCATTGTTATCATCGCGCAGGGACCAATATCTGCCACGCAATGCCATCGCCATTGCTGAACCCTGCGCCCAGCGATCACTTACCCCATGGGTTAAAGAAGACCCAAGGTTATTCTGTGGCAAAGCCAATGGCGGATCAAGGAGCCTCCGGCAGACTGAGCCAATCACATAGCGTGGACATTGCTCCCCCTCACGACCCTTTGTCGAGGGGCGCGCCTTGCGAGGCATCGAATTTACCATTTAGCTATGTCTGATGCAACCAAAAGCTTTCTCTGCCTTGACTCTATGTCCCAGCCAGTATCTAAACCCCAGCAATGTCCCAGACATACCGCCAGCTTCTCCCTGCCCCCAGTTCAGGCGATACTCCCTCGAACTCGCATTCATCGGGCTCGTCTTCCATTCGCTCCTCGGGCGACAAGCCTCTGAAGCGACAACGGATTGGAACACAACTAGCATGCAATGGGTGTCGCAAAAGGAAGACCCGTGTGAGTGCATTTACTGTCCCCCTTCCCACTTTGCCCCCTTAACTCCGATACCTAGTGTGACGGACAGCGGCCTCGTTGTGAGGCCTGCCGACGACGAGGAGAGAACGAGCCGTGTATCTACGACAATGGCCACAACCACAGCCAGCCGACCAGAGAAACGGAACAAATCCTCGAACTGTTCGATGTTATGAAGTCTGTCCCCGAGACCCAGGCCATCGAAATCCTGCGACTTCTTCGATGCCACAACGAACCTGAGGCCATTCTGTCCTCTGTGCAAGCGAGTGGGAGTTCAGACCGTCGTCCATCAGCACCAGAATGGCTTCCTATACCCACAAGGCACTCGGGGCTGGAGTACGAGCTCATGTTAAGGAACCCAGCATCCTTCCCGCCGTTGCAGCCTGTCGAGTCCAACATCTTGAAGTCAGTCACACTACCCTGAGGTATCTTCCTCGTTAAAGATTATGCCTACGTGTTGCCGCGGCCCGTCTTGACTCCAAGCTGACACTCTGCAGGATGGTCCACAGCACCAGCCATCTTGTAAGAGCTGATGGCGAGACGAGTCAATCACCGTCCGTACCTAGCGTCAGCCTGTCCTCCGATCCCCAAGCCAACCCATTCTACGCGCAGTTTCCCACGAAAAGCCCCATATCCACACTGCACCTTTGTGATGAGCGACTGGAAGAATTAGACATGAGTTTCTGGACTTCAGTCTCGATTCCAAACGACCTCGCTGCCAGAATCATTTCGTTATACTTGGAGACGGACCATCCTCTCTTAGGGACCTTCGACCCTGACCTGTTCATCGACGATCTCGTCAATTGCCGCTTAAGGCACTGCAGCGGACTACTTATCAGTGCTTTGATGTACCGAGGTTGTGTAGGTGGTCATAACATGCGTGGCAGAGACCTCTTGCCTAGCTGACGAGGATACTGAAGCAAATGTATAGCACATCAGATCCCCAAGTTAAAGAATATTTGCCTCAGTTTAGTGACGAGGCAAAGAAGCGCTGGTCGGATGATAAGGCCACCGATTCTCTTCCAAAGCTCGCTGGCACGCAGCTGCTGGGATTGGCCTACTTGGGTGACGGCAAAGATCACTACGTCTTGACGTACGTGTCAGAAGCAAACACCATGGGTACACGTATGGGCCTGTTTGGAGTGAAGCCCGACGTGGTGGCGAATAAGAGTCGAGAAATAGCTCCTGAACTACGAAGCGCAACTTCATATGCTGCCTGGGGTACCTTTAATTGGATAGTGTAAGTCGACAACACCTGAGGGGACATTGGGCGATCAGAGTGCTAATGTATTTAGACATATGGCACTATTTTATCAACAACCCGGCCTCGCATACCCAGAATATCCTCCCGTACTTCCGATACCCGGGCATGGGTGGCACCGCGACCCCGGCGGCGGCAATGAATCTATTGGAGGGTCTCTACAATCAATGTATATGGGAGATACCTTTCCAGTCCTCTGCCGGTTCTGGCGTATTATTCACGAAGTAACATTACGATATTATCGCGATCAACCCCATCCACGTCGGCCTCTGAGCAATCATGTTAGTCTTGCGTTCGCCGAGTACAAGTATCGCGAGCTTATCGCTTGGGCGGAGACTCTGCCACCATCCATGCTGCGCTCAGAAAAGAGTCCGCATCACGTTCTCGCTTTTCAGTACGTTGCAATGATATAACCCCTATCTACGGTTACATTGCCAACCTAGATTCTAACCTAGTAACTAGCCTCTGGTTCCATGCGGCCATCCTAGATGTTTTACGCCCTTTCACGACTCAAGCGAGGTCTGCCTCAAAACCATTGAGACTGAAGACCTTTCCCAACAAGAACAGCTCGCCTGATGTTATTTATAAGGCATCGGTGAATCAACTGAAGCGCCTGGTAGTGGTGTATCGCATCAACTATGCAACTTCGACTCACACGATGCTCTGGCACACGGCACTGATCCATGTCGCAAACGCTATACTTGACGACACGAAAGACACTGCCTGGCGCTTTTACCTGCCTTTCTGCATTCAGTGCTACGGGAGCCTGCAGCAATCGTACCGTTTCGCGGAGGCTATCGGCCGCAGCCTGCTTTCCATGACACTACAGAAAGGAGATCTATCGGCGAGCGAGGCGCGAAAGATGATGCAGCAATTTGAGGAGAACAAGCTAAGTCAACCGTCAGAGGATATTCGAGCTACGTTTATGGCTGACCTGAACCTCGCTATGACTGATCCTAAGGAGGCGAGCGTGGAGAGTCTGGCCTACAAGTTTGAGGATATAGCGCTCTTCCGAGAGTTTGTTAATGAGGAGGACATAAGCCAGGACGAGCCGATGGAGGATGAGACTGTGGCCTGGGAAACGCTATGAGAATAGGGTTAGGGTCAAAAGGCTGTGTGTTATCAGCAATGGATAAGGTCTTGAGACTTCTTGCGGTAACCGACACCGTTTGTTATCCCGGTCGAAGACGACGGTATCACAGAATTCTTCTGCACGACGCTGGCGACTCCTCGCCCTGCTGGCACATTTCCACGGGAAGATAAGTATCGCTATACAGAAGAAAATAGTACCTATGCCGACGGTTAGGACTACTACTCTAGGGCGACCGATTCTGTGCTACCATTATCGATCTCGCTGTTATTGTGGTGGAACGAAGAATGCCGTTGTAGATCGCATAGGTTTTCGTCGATGTTCAAACTCCATGGGCCTGGTTTTTCCTGCATCTTAGATTATGCCGAATCCTTTTTGATGGCCTCGTGGGCATCGTATCCTACAAAGTTACACATGGGGCCAACCGTAGCGAGCGCTACGCCGTGCTGTTGTGGTGCCGGCACCTCGACATTGCGAATTGCTTGATGTTCAGCTATGAGGACAATATGGCCCATGCATCTTTCTTCAGTCATCGTCCTCGGAGTCTCTCCGCTTCTTCTTCTTGCCTCCACCTCCAAATCCACCAGAGGTGGCGGGCTGGCTTTGCAGATGAACAACCAACCGCGTCCAGGACTCTTCCTTGTCCCACTCAAAGCCAGCCAAATAAGGTTTGTCCAGCTCATCGTCAGACTACTCCGTGTGTCAGTAAGTCTGCGTGTATTTTAATAGGGAGAACACTGCACCCTTTTCTTATAAACCTTGTGAATAGCGTCGAGTGCGTCCTTGATAGTCACACCCCTCATGTTTCTAGCAGTAACCTCCATGCCCAAGGGGAAGTGCAAGTCAATCCTTTTTACCGGAGGTTTGACCAGATGAAGCTTAAGAATGGATGGATCTTCGACTGTCACCGAAGACTTGTTGATTTTCCTGGCAGGATGTGAGCATCAAGTGTACAGGAATGATAGAACAAAGTTGAACACACCATCCTGTGGATTGGGTCTCGACAGCGACGTCAAGATCGGTCCCCTCAGCCTCTACCGACAAGAACCATTAGTCAGATCTTCACATCAATTTGATCGGCGGTCTTACCCAGGTCATTGATGTCGTAAACTCCAGGAACATTTTGAACATTGCGATGGCCATGGCCATGACCAATCTTTCCGGAATCGAGAGCCTCCAAAGCGTCGTCCGACATAGTGGCTGTTTAGGCTATAGGACAACATATGTTAGCTTGATTTCATATAGATCAAGGTCTCACCGAACTCACGTAATTGAATTGAGGCGGTGAGGTTATTTGAGATGTTGGTGGAAGGAGAAGGAAGAGAAGTGACTGGATTCCTCTGGGGAGGAAGAAGGTAATAAATGTCTCGAGGGCTGAGACATTGACATCATCACCAAGCTCAACTAGTGTTGTTTGGGCTAGGTGGCTTCGCTGATCGGGATCAAAAGCCTCCAATTGCGATATTGGAACACGCGCCCGAGTGGTCATCTTGCATTAGAGCTTCGTCCACGTCATCAGAGGCTTTTCTTTCGAAGTTCCCATTAGATCTGACAGGCAAACAGAGTTGAGTATACGATGGGGGTGGGGGACTGAGTTCAAGATCCGCGGTCAATCTTTAGCGTCGATCTGGACGTTAAGGTCCAGCCGGTCAGCCACTAGCAGAGGCAAAATATGTCACTGTAATTAATCAATGATACCCTATATCTACACTACTGCAGTAGCTCGGCTGCTATACCTCCCCCTAAGTTTATCCAGAACCTCGACTTCCTTCGCAAACCTGGTATCCATTAGTCGAGATAAACGTGAGAAAACCATTGAGGTAAAGGCTCCATGGACGTGGGTAAGCCTTGAGATCCGGGTTCTCGCCCTCGATGTCGTAAACTCGAAGCACAATGTACGCGTTGTTGGGGTCGTTGTCAAACCTTTGCATCTATAAAAACATCAGCCCAGTTACACAGGGAAAAGTTCGTCGCAGAAGCCGTACCGTGTTGACTTGATTCTGGCTAACATAGAATATATCCCCACATGCACCAGTCGTGGTCTTAACCTCCAAGTGATACGTAGTGCTGCTGGAATAAGCTGGGTTGAGATCCAAGCCAACTTGGAGGAGGAACTGCTTCATATGGCCGTGGGTATCGAGGTACGTAAAGTCGCTAAAGTCTCTCTCGAACCCTGTGAAAGGCGGGTGACCGTTCTCGACTCGTAGCCTACTGGTCCAGTTTTCAAAGGACCAGTCATTGACATTGCGTTCGAACAGAGCATGGATCTGCAAAAGAAGATAAGCATCGGGGTAACAAAGACAGAATAAAGGTATCTTACGAAAGCTTCTCCGAGGAACCCAATCTTCCTCGTCCTGACTTGATGTGCAGTCGACGTAGAGGTCAATTCTGGAACGCGATCCTGATCCTCACCAATCTCTGTTGAGGAACCTGGGATGACTTCTGCTACAGGGATGTTTGCTTGAGTATGAGAATGCTGGAGAGCATGTAGAAGCCTCTCGCTTCGAGACCGAGCTTCAACGAAACCACGCGTTATGGGACGCTTCGATATCCGGTAACTCCTTGCACTTCTAGCCACGCTCTGAAGGCGTGATTGGAAGGAAGGGATCAAGTCGCGCAGGGAGTACTGGGCCTGGATCTGTTCCGAAAAAGTGGAAAGATTCTGTTCGGAAAGTCGAGACGGCTGGTTGGCGGCAATGAACTGTCCACTCGGTTCATCAAGAACCATCACTTCGGGCTCTGTTGCAGCCGAGACGGTCAGGCTGCTAATGGCTCCCGCATCTGGTGGATAGCGATTGTGCTTAGCCAGGATGGCGTTCAACTCGCCAAGCGGAGCAGTCAGCAACAAGTTGAAGAGATTGATATCTTGTGGCTTGATATCGTGCTGTTTAGAAAAGAACTCGGCCAGTTTGTAGTTGACCTCAGCCTGTTTAGCTGGAGGAGTGACGGCACGAAAGTAGATTTCTGTGTAGTCAGGCGTTTCTTGGATCGTGGCGAACTCGTTGTCTTCTTCAACTGTGATGGAACCGAGACTTCTGGTGATGACAACAGATGGTACAGACCACACTCGCAGGGGCCTGGTATCCTGTCTAGAACCGGGATCGGGTGGTGGATTGAGACTGGAGATGTTAGTAGGGTAGGCGTGGACTAAAAACTCTCAAGAGTTACTCACTGCGAAAAGTATTGAACTCGAATCTTGAGATCTCGTTCGGCTGACATGTCGTGGATTTGCGTCCCTCGTGGCTCGACAGTCTCTTCGATGGCGGACGACAAGTACTTGCTCCGGGAGCTCATCCTTGAGAAGAAAGAGTCCAGAACATTCGCCACCTTAACGGGAAAGTTGAGAATGTTGACCTTGCCCCGGAAGGCTGCCTCCAATGTTAACCTGTCCGGGATGTACCAATCTGCGTCGTGTAGGGATCTGAGGACGATCTCGGACTTTGCATCAACATGCGCAGATGCCACGACGGGAAAGACTTTGGCATGCAGAATGCGCAAGTAATGTGTCACTGGCAATTCAGATCCTGCTGCCAGACGCTCGCTCAGCATCGTCAACAGTTCCTCGCAGCGTTCGGCCATTCCGTCCGAGGTTTCCTCATGTAGTAGGCAGAGCTCATCTGCAACGTTTTCGATGCTGGCGGGTCCAACACCAAGGATATTGCAGAACAACCTCCTGCAGTCCCCGTAACGGTTCGAAAGCTTGGTTACCTGTTTTAGGGCTGAAGGTGCACTCCACACACATGAAGCGTGTGTGACCCATTCTGGATTAGGTCTGGCCACAAACACTAGAGGTTTCGAGTTGAATACTTCCCTGAGGATGAATGTTAGTATCTATACAGAAATCCAGGGGATGGATGAAAGTCTTACAAAATCTCTGTAGCTTCCCCATCTGGGCTTAGAGACAGCCCGTGGTAGGTTTCATGGACGAGGTCCCTGTCAATCAATTCGATAGGGAGACTCGCCAGTGCCTGAAGCTCCTTTAACCTGGAAGCGGTATTGGGTGCCGTGAGGATTCCAAACTGATCAAGAAATGTCCACCTCTCGGGGGTTGGTAGGGCAGCAAAGGGAAGATGCGGACACGCCCGCAGAAGATCTGGAGTCGGTATGGCCAACTCGCCAAGTCGCCGACGAGCACCATCACGACAATCCACCTGGAGTTCTGGGACGGCTGGGAATAGTCGAGTGTGGATGGAATTGCTTTTCCAGAGTTGCTCGACGACGAGCAATAAATCTGTCACACTTTTTTCTCTGAGAAACACCCATTCAGGGCTCAGGTAGTTGTTGCTGATGAGAACTGGGATTGCTGAGATGTGCTCGGATCTCAATAGCCATCTCTTGAGCTCCTCCTTGACGGCACTATTCTGACCACATATTGTGCTCACGTATCGGTCATCTAAGATGTAAAATGGATGCCTTGGCGTATTTCTGTACTTGTTGACGAGACGGGGCTTGGCTGAGCGGTCATCAATGTAGAGCTGATGCTTGCGACGGGTGGAAGCCTCATAGTTGTTGGCGTAGAAGAAGATCTCGGGGGCGCCTTGTCCTGGGCGTAGATGCCGATGCTTAAATAGGTAAGCCACATCGCTTATAAGGTCCTCCGGTTGGCGGTCTGACAGGTCGGAACCATTGCCAGCATGGAGTTCCATGATGAGATTATATACTTGAGATGGGGTGTAGTCTAGGATGCCCAAGAATCGGTAGAAGCGTCTTCTAACCGAGTCCTGGCATGCCGTCCGGTCGATGATCGATATGCTGATACCACTAGGAACATATTCGTCCTCAGCCTCAGAGGCCATGTAGAGGTGTTCAGTTTTGGCGTTGACCCATGAACCGTCTCGAAGAGGAATAATGGGAAGCTCCATCAGAAGGTCCCTGAGATCCGTCTCGTCACAGAAGAGACTGGCGACGTGCTGATGCCACCCTGGCGGTTTGGCGTCAAGGCCAGCAGAGCCGACCTCTGCGACCCAAGTTGAGAACTCTTCGCACAACTCGAATGTACCAATTCTTTGGACTCCAAGAAGGCCAAGCTCCTCAAAGACATCATCGTAGTTAAATGATAGATGCTTCTCCCGTAGAGAAGGGGAGTCAAAGAGGGCCTCCCCTTCAAACCTGAACTTGCGGGGCATGAACTTGAGCTCTGGGGGTTTGTAAGGACCAGCGACAGGGTCTCGTGATTCAAGAATCTTCTCCTCTTTAAGACCCCGTATAATAGCTTCGTGTAGCTCGTTCCAGAAGGGATGCGCGTGTCGATGATGTTTGATGTACTTGGGCCACGCATATCGTAGTCCTGAGTGACTCGCCGGAACAGCCGCAAACCGTTTCATAGCCTTCAAGAAGGCTTTTCGCACGGCATCCCACAGGGCTGTGTTCCACTTGCGACCATAATCGAGGCCTTCCCGACTTGCTACGAGTAGGAAATCGGCATGGATCAGGAACTGTGGTCAACAAAGTCAATAAATCGTGAACTCCATTTTTGCCTAGAGTATTGCAACTAACATTGAAGCCAAAATCATCAATCGGTAGAAAAGCAAAGGCCTTTTGTGGACTAATCTTTGGCTTTGAGTGTTCAATAGGAAAGGCCAGGATGACCTCGGACGTCGTGATACCCTCTCTCCGGACATCCTTGGGTATTTCGCTGGTCCTGTATCGCGCAATGGAATAGCCCATATTGCCAGATGTGGCTTCATCTTGATGGTTGGAACGAATAGTAACGACCTCTCCTAGCGCGGCAGAGGTACCACCTTCAATGTGATAGGACTTTCTGGTGTCGCCAATTTGGATGTTCAACCCACGGAGATTTTTGAGGAAGATGAGAAGCTGGGGCTCGATATTGTGCAGATCAGCCTCGATCTCGGCGAAGTCTTTCTCATCTCTTAGCTGGAGAAGGAACTGGGTATGGCCCACAAGGCGTTGTGTGCTCGGAAAGGCAGAGCGGATGGGAAGAATCATGCCTAAATGTTCATTCCGGTCGAACTTGAACTCGAAGGGGCCACTAGCAACATGGACAATGTCGGCGGCCTTGAAGACCGACTTGAAGCCGATCCCCTTCTCACCTATGTAGCCTCTCTGTCCATTGGTTGCCCCCTTCTTGGTGCTCTGCCCAACTTGAGTTATAGCGTCGATGTCTGCATATGTGAAGCCAGCTTCATTGCAATCCGTTCGCAGATACCCTGTATCATATTCTAAGAACAAGTTTAGACTCAGACTTGGCGTTACCCCGGGCGAAAAAGTGGTATCGTCGGCATTTTGAATGAGTTCTAGAAGGAAGTGTGAAGGGTTTTGGTAGAGCTGATCCGAGACCCTAACTCTTGCGTTAATACTTGAATCTTGGCTCCTGAGAAGAATACGTACACGTCGAGAGCTCTAGTGAGGCTTAATTCCGCCCGGTTCGGCTGTGCATTTCGTTGTCGTCCGGCCCCATACTCTCTCCGGATGTGCTCAATCTGAGCATCAGCGGCCAATTTGGATATCGCCTTGTTACTCATCAGGAATGCGGTGGCACAAAGAAAACACTAAGAATATGAGAAACTGATAGACAAGGCTTAGAGAGAGTAGATGGAACAAAACAGTGCTTGATTCTTGGTTTGCAAGATTGTAACAAGCCCGGTCCTTGATGGGATAACTAAGCCGGAAGACTGCAAGATGATAACTTCCTGGAAAGGTGGTATTTTTGGCAAGGCATTCTTCGGGAGACCGGTCAAGAGGCCCAAGATCGATAGCATGTTTCTGAAGTAGGTAGGTCTTAGTATGGCCGCATGATTCAGGCCCATTCACCGGGCCGTGTTGGTTCTACGCGACCCTCCATTCTACCATGATATGAGTTAATTGGACAATAAAATGGAAAAAGGTTATAATTAGTTATATGCTAAGCCTCCTGGTTAGACTTCTTGAAACATCTTCAACCAACAACATTTTTTGCCTGCATCTTTCTTGACCATTTCTCCCTCATCTCTCAGCTCATTGATTCTATTATCATGGCTAATCCAATGCTGATCTTCCGGGGGACAACTTTCTTCAATGCATTCAACCCGTTGATTAATAATGACGCCATTTTTAGAAATCCACATGATTCTCCAGCTCTAGAAAACGGTGAAACAGGACCAAATCGTCCCGGTACGCAATTGCAACCCGCAGTGTGTGCCCGCCTATCATTCGAATCACGGGCTCTCCTCCGCTTCTCCATAGAGGTGGTATGAAAAAGTATCTCGTGTAATGCGTCGTCTGTGCGCTGACGTCGAGACAGATCGAGCACACCCATCCACGACGACAAAGGAAGAATATCTTGGACTTGTAGACTCCGAGGATCATGCCGACTTTGGCCACCAGCTCTTTGGTAGCACCGGTAAGTGAAACCGTTGAAGCAGCCGGACCAAGCTCCGTGGCATCCAGTCTGACGAATGCGGTGTCTTTTGAGCACGGTATGGCTTGTACCAGTGTCTTGACGCCACTCTGGTTGCACCAGTCGACAGGTATCGAAAGCGAAGTCATACTCAAAGGCAGTTGTAGCTCGATGCCCTTCTCGTTGGACTCTTTCGCAAGCCCATCCCAGTTGTAGAGATGGACTTGGTTCCCTCGGAACAACAACAGGCGCGCCGGGTCGGTAGGATGGAGCGTCCACCTGTCTGCTTCAGTAGACTCGCCGCTGATCACGACCTTCTCCCCATCACACAGCTCTTCGCCGTCGGGTGTCACCAAGAGCATAGAGAGACTGTCCTGCTTCACCAACATCTGGATTACGGCTCCGGATGCTCTGTGCGACAGGAGTTGTTCCCGCTTTCTCCACGGAGCCTTTGACAAGCGGTGAGCTTCGCATTGCCCTGAGATGTCTGCGCCGAATAGGACCTTCTCCCGTGGCTGCCACTCCAGGTGCCGTATGCTGGCCGTGTGTAACTGCATCTCAAAAACCTGCTTCCCACTCGACACGTCGTGGATCGTCACCGATCCATTCTCCCGTCCGCAGAAGACAAAGTTGTCCTCGTCAGCTTGGGTTATAACCGTGATGACCCGGTCATCGTCAAATGGTCGTGTGAAAAAGATACCTGGAGCGTCAAGGGACGGTTGAGCTGAGTCACCAGGATCGCTCGAATCGTCGTCAACGGAATGCTTCCTCATCAAGACGGATGGTTCCCAGACATTACAGGCAGTACCACGGATATCGTAGAGTCGCAAACTGTTTGACGCAAACATTATTCCCGTGGCAACTTCATCCAGACCCTGGATCCGGTGCAGGATGCGCAGGCTGTCAAAGTTGAAGAGACAGATCCCTCCCTCATTGTCAACAGCACCAAGTGTACGGCCATCAGGAGAGCTGGCGAGAAGAGTGGCGTGTAGGCTGTAGGAATTTCGTTGGCGTGTATTGCCTCGTCCCCATCCTCCCATTTCCACAGTCACAATCTCGCCATCCTGATAAGCGACTGCCATGAGAGCGGACTCGACAGCTGGGTTGAAAGCTACATCCAACACCTGAGGTGGGCGCACAGCCAACTCAGTCCCTGTCTTTTTGAACCTGCAAATCTGTTCCAGGTTGTCGTCCCCGTCAAGTTGAAATAGCATCAAGTGAGAGCTGCGATACGCGACTGCAGCAAATCCCAGGATCGGGCTGATCCGAACAAACGAGAGGACATATCTCTTGGTCGGAGTGGCCCAGTCAGTTGGGTTCTGATCTGAATCTGAGCTGTCTTCCATGACCGAGACAGGTTTGATCTCAGAGCCGTCTACAGCCGACAGTGTCGAGATAGCCGACTCGATGCGGAGGTTGTAGACCACAAATAGCTTGGAGTCATCTGCATTGAAGGAGATGGTCTTGACCTGTGCCTTGAGACGGATGTTCCACATCTCTTGATCGGGCAACTTCCAGAGCTTCATGTTTCGAGGGCCACATGAAACGAGAACCTTCGTGGTGTTACCAAGAAGGAGATGCTGCACAGGTACAGACTTTGCAGCGATATAGTGACTCAGGGTTTTGGTGATTTCGAGTGTGGAATTGTTGAACAATTTGATCTTCCCATTGGAGAGACCAACAGCAAGGTATTGCTGGTTGGAAACAAGTGATCGGGGCTTGGCTGAGAGCAACAAAGCTGAGAGCCTGTCGTCCCACTTGACGTTTGATGAACAGATGAGCTTCGAGCGGCACCGACTGGCGAATGTTTGGTGAATCCTTGACGAGGTCGGACAGAGAAGAGGGATCACCGTCCTGATGGTCTGAGGGACGTCGATGAGGTACGGCCCAAAGATTGTCACCAGTCGTGTGAGCTCGTCTACCCATTCGGCTGCCTTGCCAAAGGGTGGACACTCATGACGAGCTAGGTATGTCTTCAAGTGCTCGACGGCTTTGATCAGTGGGCTCAGTCTCTGCTTAACAGCAACTCTCTCGACCCAGGTGAGTATAGTTGAGTCCATGAACTTGACAATCAGCGAAAACAAGTGTGGTGATGTTGAATGGGAGTGAGCCATGTGGTAAGCGAAGTTGGCATCCGCATAATCGTCGAGGGTAGATCCAGGGGCGCTCGGCACCAGCAGGCGCCGACCGGTGAAGCGCGGGTCAAACTTTCGATCGTTCAGGTTCTGCAAACAAATAGCAGCCATGGTCTCATGAGCCTCACGGAGGTTGATGTAGAAGCTTGAGTCAGTCGACGATACAAAGTCCTTGACCGTGGGATGCATGACTTGAACATGTGACTCGTTGTCAACCGAGACCAGGCCCTTGCAGATCTGGGAGAAGACGTGATCAGGCTCGGAAGCAAGAATAGTGCGGCCGCAGTCAAGCTTAACTGCCACTTTAATGACGTCCGTTGTGAGAGGCTCAGCAGCGCAAACCGCCCACTTGATGATGCATTTCGCCAGCTCGGCACTTGATGATTGCTCGATCTCTCCCAGGATCCTCGCATAAAGCTTGTTCATCTCCGGAGGTGTCTTGATCAACTCTGCCAGCATGTCTTCGACACTGTAGAGGTCATCCAGACGATCCAGGATGAGGGAAGCCCAGAGAAAGACGCCATTCGACCTCTTCACAATCTCTGAGACTATCTCTCCCTCGCCACCCAGTTGTGCTAGTCGTGGTTGAGATCTGACAAAGTTTGAGATGTCTGTCAAAGATCCTTCTTGACCGGTATGTAGCTCGGGGAAGCTGAGATGCTCTCGGTCAAGTAAGCGGCCAAGGTGCGTGTTTGTCCGGCTAGTGGCAAAGACGCGGAGAGGGACAAAGTTGAGCTTGGCAAACATCTGGATGAAGGCCACCAATGACTTGTTTGGACACTCATCTAGTGCGTCGATGACCCAATACTGAGGCTTGGAGAAGTTGCACCTGAAGATGCGACCGAGGAAGATGTTGTTCCAGATGACAGTGTGGTCGTGGGTATTGGCCGCATATCCCTCCTCAATCATGGAGATGAAGGATTGCCGTACGCCGTAGTTTATCCAGGCCATCTGAAAGGCTAGACTTCGAAGGAGGTGCGTGACGGTGGCCTTGGAGTTGTTCTTGAAGAAGTAGTAGCTGCAATCCTCATTATGGCCTTCAAGATGTTTGATGACGTGTGCAGCTGTCACCGACTTGCCAGAACCTGGGGGCCCATTTAGCCAGAGCAGCCTCGGCTTGGCACCTATTGGGCTCGTATCAAGAGGTCCAATATCCAGGTCGTCATTGACGTTGCAGTCAACCCATTCCTGAAATTTGTCGTGGCTCGTCAACCACTCGCACGATCCGCCGTGACGCTTGTGGGCCGCCGTCAAAACGTCTTTCGTTGGGCGCTCCGGGACTTCGAGATAATCGCTGATAGTCTTCATCTGGGATTTGAGGAGCTCGACTTGCCTGCAGTCATCTGAGACTCACTTAGCTAATGACTAAGATCTAAGGTATCTAGGTAGGGAACTTACAGTCTTTATCTATGTCTTGAATCGTGGTCTGGAAACACCGATACAGTGTAGCAAAGTTTGAGTTGTTGGAGTCATCGAACTTGCAGAGATGACGATGGTCTGCGTTGAGGTATCTGGTTTGCTCCCCAGGCAACCCTTGACTAGCTGTTAGTGGGCATTACAGGTCCGGATCAGTAAACGTACCTATGACAGCAGAAGTCTGGGGGACGATCAACTGGCCACTGGTGGGAATTGATTCATAGAATGACCAGAGACGAACCGATGTTGGGATATGCCGGAACTCATCATTGATGGCCTGCGTGTAGGGTTAGGATGGCTGAAGGTCTATCCTCCTACCATAGCCTTAGGTAGACTTACTTGAACTGTTGGAGAGTCAGGAAGAAGTTCCTTGGCGTATTCTTTAGCACCTGTTGGGTGGGAGAGTCTGAGATAGTAGTCGAGATAGACAGCAGAGTTTGCCCCACGATGTGGTGTTCCCAGGAAGTAGAAAGTATGGACTCGGTCAATCATGGCCTTGTGTAAAGGATCCCGACTGCCCAAGAGGTATGACTGGTGAATAGTTAGTCAGGAAGACCGTTGAGGGTCATCCGATAACATCAACCTTCTTAGCGACAAGCCCGCCCATGCTGTGTGTCACAAAGACTATGGGCGTCTTGACTAGTTAGCTTCTTGGGCTTTGAGAGGTGACAGAGGTGAGAACTCACAGGCCCGTTCCGCTGGAGTGCAATCGAGTTGGACATGTCCGTGAGCAAAGCTTGCGCAAAGTCATGGATCATTAGAGGACTTTTCCCTCCCTTGGACCACTCCGACTCGTAGCCGAAGCTATGTATCCGGGCATAACGAAACCCGGCTTCGTACGGAAGCCATTCTTTTGGCCAGAAGGATGATTCATCCTCAGCGTCGTAACACCAGGTCTTTCTCGAATCACCTTGTAGTCCGTGGATCTAAGGAGCATGAGCAGCTGTGCGCGATGGCAAAAGATCCAGCCATCTATCTCAAGAGAAAACCAACAAATATAAAGTCGACTCTCGACTCGGATGGCTCGTAGAGGAGGTTCAAGCCCGTGGGTCCCTTTGTTTTCGTAGGCTTGGCGACGGAGATTTGCGAGCCGGAGATGGAGGAACGTATTCGACTGCGCCATCGTCCACGGAGAAGGGCGGGGGCCGAATGTCGCTGTCCGCTCGGAGACGTCGTTCTCGGTGATTCAAGAAGCGGAAGGGGAGCCTGGAGATCCAAACATTAACATAGCCTCGAGAATGTTGGAGAGGGGAGGTATTCACCAGAGGATCGTCATAGTCAGCCATTGTGACCCATGAGTCAGAATTCTTCTAGTAAGTTTCGAGTATACAACAGCTCAGACGAAAGAGGAAAGTACTAAAAGTTCCAAGAGGTTCTCAGAGTCAAAGAAACTCGGTGGATGAGGTGACTGTCACATCGAAAAGAAGGACAGGGCACGCCTGTTGTCAAACATGGCGGGCATGGCAGAATCCCCGTTATTCTCGACGAAAAGTCCTACGTGGCTCTGCAGTCTCGGGAAGCAGAAAGTGCAGGCATGCAGGCAAGGCAACAGAGACTCGGAAAGAAGCAAACACAATTCATGCAGAAATGAGGCGCTGTCAGCAACACACCGACTGATCTGGGGTTGCTTTGTCGCAGCCCAACGATCTGTATCAAGAAATATTGTGAAATGGAGGCGGGGTAAGCCTGTCGTGTGCCCTCCTTCTCTTTTTAGCCAGCCTTAAACTCGAAGACAAAGATGGGTATTGTTTCTGAATGTCGCAATATTTATCTTCAAGCCTCTTGCATCTCCAACTGACTACTTTCGGACTAAGAAGCCCTCTCTTTACTCATTGCAGCGGCAAATCTGTTTGAATTAAAAAGGTCCAAGGTAGAAATGCTTCGAAACCTGTGTAACCACCCAGTATGAGCATTCGGTATGTGATACGGTGTACATCAGCTGAAACTCATACAGCGGGGTGGCAGAAGAAGAATCAGGCTGAGAGAAGGATTCAGCCAAAGGACGTGGCACCAACAGCTTTATTCAAAAGCCACAAGCCGTTGGAGGCCTGCTCCAGCTGTTCCTCCCAATGTTCCTCTTCCAGCATTGCCAACACCCTTCACCAATCGCTTCACAAGCAACATGGCCAGAGACGACCGAGACGTGGAGAAGAAGCTAGACAAGGCTTTACTGGCCTGTGAGTGTCGCGAAAGATATTGAAGCTCAATGCTGTTGCTAATACGAAAATTTTGGCAGGCCTGCCTAAAGATGGGAATGTCGTCTCGTGTATCCCTCTGGGTCTGAGCGACTACTGCGACACGTTGAAGATCGGTGTCCAAGTCCCAGATGGAAGCATTCAGCAATTTTTTGCTAAGGTAGGAAACTCAATTGAGATACAGAATGAGGATTGATCGTATTGGCAGATATCGAGAGGCCAGGCCGGCTACGACTTGCTGCTAGGAACAAACGCGTCAGAGAGCAGCCTACACTCATTCATACCAGAACATGTTCCTCGCCCCCTCGGCTTCAGCACCTACGAGTCGGATCCCAACCGTCACTTCTTCTTGATGGAGTGGGTGGACATGCGAGACGATGACCTCCCCGAACCCGAAGCCTACATGGCGCCCGTTGTTGCTCTCCACTCCAGAAGCACAGGCATGTCTCCCACAGGCAAGTTCGGGTTCGGGGTGAACACAGCCTTTGGCAATCTGCCGCAGGTTAACAAGTGGGAGGATTCTTGGGAGAAGTGGTGGACCGACTACATGACCATGATTCTGAATCGTGAAGAATCTCTACGAGGACCTCACACACCAGAGGACAAGGAACTCAAGGATCAATTCCTCACCAAGGTGCTGCCCCGGTATCTGCGTCCTCTTGAGTCCAATGGGCGCTCAATCAAGCCCTGCCTGCTGCATGCAGACCTCTGGCCTGGAAACATCAAGTATCAGCTGGAAAATGAGACGGCCATTGTGTACGACTCGAGCGGACTTTGGGGCCACAATGAGGGTAAAGATCCGGTCCTTTCGCTTATTGATGTTTGGTATTGACCGTCATAGTCGACCTTGGTGTCATTCGAAACCCCCGGTACCCCCTCGGACGTCCATATCTCAAGGAGTACTGGAAGCACATTCCCATTTCAGAGCCGCAAGAAGATGCCGACAGCAGAAACATCATGTACTTAGTGCGGAACCAGGCTCTTCTCGCCAGTCTCTACCCTGAAGACCATTCACTTCGAAACAGGTACCTGCTTTCTAATATTATCTTGCAATTCATTATTTACTGAACAATCCGTGTAGCTTTGTCAAGACAATGAGGGTTGTTGTAGACAGGGTCCTTGAAGAAGAAGCGCGTGGTGGGGCGAATGATACCTCAGTCCCCAACGGCCCTCGAGATCCAGCCTTTGCAGAGTTGGAGAAGAATGGCGTGTCGCAGCCTCGCGTGGCCCAACTTGAGACAGGAGGGATGAACTCTACCGATTGAGTGATGCAATTATATATTATTGCAATCATGGGAAACTCTGTTTAGCGCTTCACCTACCAATCTTGTCAAACACGATGAACGTCACATTTCAGCCTTCATCAAGGTGTCCCCTCCTTGTAATCTCTCCGTGCACAGTGTATCTGACAGTAAGCGATCGCCGGCCTCAGTGTCTCACGCAGGGTAGTTGTCTCCCCCTCAACCGGTCAGCCCCCGTGCAGACGGTGGTGTTATAGTTGTGATCAGGCTGCGAGCTTTGTCTTCTCATTGGCGAGGCATGTGATGACAGGGGCCTTGCAGACGGGTGTTGTTACATCTGAAAAGCAGGCTATCAGCTCAGCATTGCTATTGGTATACCCAGCCAGTTGGTTTCGCATCACGCGACTTCAAATCGACATTCTCACCTCGATGTGACGCTCTCGCCCGACTGCATACAGAAGCTGAGAGGCTTGAAGCGTGCATGTCGCGGATCCTTTGACCGTGCCGCTTCCCCGGCCTTGGCGATAACCGCCGGAATGCATGTCGACGTTGTAGGACAGAAAATGATTCTCACTGAAGCGGGGAAGAGCTCTCTTGTCTCGGTTGTCGATGCTGTAGCGCCACTAACAGGTGAGCCGGTGCCATGGCGCTCACCCTTCTCAACTTGCTACAGAGGTGTGTTCTATGGAATAGTCCTTCTCTGTGGCACTTTCTTTGTATGCATTTTTTACAGTTATCTTGTTTGAACATGGTCCTTTCTTCAGAAAAGGCCCCCGACAAGGCCCTCGAACGCAACCATGATGTCCCTCTCCAAGACCCAGAGGCCATCAAGGCGAGCGAACCCACAACACAGACAATCGCAACTACCGCTAGTTCATCAGAAGAACCTCCATATTCCGTCTTCACAAAGTGGCAAAAAAGATGGATCAACATGAACTCCTCCTTTGCAGCCATGTTTTCAACGCTCAGCAGTTACATCTACTACCCTGCACTCACTTCCGTGTCTCGAGATCTTGGCGTTTCTCTGTCCTTGATCAATCTTACAGTTACTTCGTACCTCATCGTGGCAGGTATAGCGCCCGCGTTCTTGGGAGACATGGCAGATCAGAGTGGCCGCCGTCCGATCTACATGTTGATGTTTGTCCTGATGATCAGCGCGAATATCGGTATTGCTTTGCAACACAGTTTTCCTCCCCTACTGGTGCTACGCATGTTGCAAAGTGCAGGCTCTTCCCGTACGTATCCTCTCATAAGTTGCCATGTGATTCTAACAGAGACAGCAATGATATCTGCGGGCTACGGTGTAATTGCGGACATCACGGCTGTGAACGAGCGTGGCGGCTTTGTTGGGATCTTACTCGTCATGTAGGTATCAGCCAATACAAGTATGCGAAAAAAATGCGCACTAACCTTGTCAAGGACTGATATTGCGCCCAGTCTGGGCCCTGTGATAGGCGGAGCAATCACAAATGAGCTTGGTTGGCGCTGGATATTTTGGTTCCTTGTCATACTCACTGGAACTCACTTCATCATTTTAGCCCTCTTCATGCCTGAAACGCAGAGGAATATCGTTGGAGATGGAAGTGGGAAAGTTACCGGTATCTACTGGAGCTTCTTTACTCTCTTCCAGAGCCGCGAGACAAGAGCAAACCGGCCAGAGATTAAACAACCAAAACGACGTTACCCCAATCCTTTATCCTGTCTCCCGATCCTCCGACACAAAGAGTCGTTCCTGACGATACTGATATATGCCATTACATACTCAGTCAAGATGACACTTCAAACAGCGCTCGGTGCGCAGTGCGTCGAGATATACAAGCTGAACTATCTCACAAGTGGCTTGGTATATCTACCTTCGGGGGTTTCGGGTGGGATTGCCTCGTACTTCACTGGTAAGTTTCATAACTTCCAAGAGTCTTTTTCTTTACCTGACATGTTGCTCAGGGAGATATCTCGACTGGAATTACAGAAGGACTGCAGAGAAGTTGTCCGGTCATGGTCGCGATTCACCGCAATTCCCCACAGAGAGGACGCGACTTGAGGGCATTTTTGTCCTCATTATAATTAGTTCGCTAGGAACTCTAGGTTATGGCTTAGCTTTGATGACCAAGGCGGTATGTGAATTGTTTCCATCATGACCTCATATGCTAACGAGATCCAGCACATTTCAGTCATGTTAATCATGCAATTTCTAACTGGAGGATCAACAGCAAGTACATTCACAGTAAGCACCCTCAAACCCAATTCTATACTTGGTACTGATATCACTAGATGACCTCGACCTTGCTTACGGATCTCAACCTTGATAGATCCGCAACAGCCCACGCCGCTTCAAATATTGTCCGGTGCCTAATGGCAGGAGGAGCAATCGGTATCATGGACCCGCTGATCAATTCGATTGGTTTTGGCTGGTGTTTTGGTATTTATGCTGCTGTTGCTCTCTTAGAAATTCCCGTGGTACTCTACTTATACAAAATGGGGGATCGGCGGACTCAGCATGATGGGTCGTCATGAGAGATTAGCGGGCTGCACTGCAGAAGCCTGCTTCATATTAATCCTCAAGAAATATTGACAACTATCTACTTCCCTCATCGCCTCAAAATCATGATTCCTTTGTCGTGTCCTTTACAAGTTTCTTGACCTCCTCCGCACTAAACAAGCTCGTCCCATCCTCGCTCTTGGACGTAGGCCACACCAGAGGAGCATTCGGCTTGTTCACGCGATGTTTCACGTCTCCCATGTGCGTAATGTTCATCACGGCCGGCGCCAGAGCTCCCTCGAGGCCTACCCCGACCTTGAGAGAAGACGTGCTGTACGCATAAAGCCGCAACAGGAGACAACCGCCAGTTGTCGGAGGATCAAAGACGTATGCGCTCCCGAAACTGGATGACGCATCTGGGTCTGTGCAGGAGAAGGGGATGTTCCAAGCTCTGAGACAGGATTCAAAGTTTGACTGGTCATCGGCAAAGTGGAAGGCTTCCTTTGTTCCGCATCCCGTCTGGTCAGTCGCCCACTTCGCCGAGACAACGACATTGTAGCCGTCCTCCTCTAGGGCGTCAGCTTGACCGATTGCGTTGCCAGGCTCAAGGACAGAGCTTGAGGAACAAAAGGATTTGATTACTTGCTGAGCTCGACTCTGTGTAAATTTGAGGAAGCCAGACTTGCCCGAGTAGCAGTAGCCGTCACCAGTGAAGGTCGTATGTGTCGGGTATGATGTTTCATCTGACGTCTTGGAGGGTTCCACGGTTGTTGTGCAGGATGTTCCTAGCACGTTCCCAAGACTGTGTAGATAGTAGCAAACCCTTCCGAACACAAATAATCATTCAGAGGAATCAAGGAACATGTGATCAAAAGCCTACACATTTTTTCACCTACCAATACCTTATCTGCCAAGTAAAATGACGACCCGATGTTTCTTTTGGTGGCACCGCCCAAACCAAGAGCCATGGACACTTTTATCGTGGGCTGACCTTGAACTATAGAAAACAACACAATAGGAAGAAATTTCAAATGAGTGTGTACTTTAAATTCAGACAAAGAGTCCGTGTGTTGACAAATTTGCCTCCTACAAACAAATCTAGCTGTCACTGGAGTCCGAATGATAGGAGTACCTCTGCTGGGCACGCCCCGCGGCCAGCGTTGCGTTATACTTGTAACTCGATCTCCACCAATCCTCTCTAAGTGCATTCTTGACACTCGCAACTTCTTCCGGTGGCAAGATACTTTCCCATGCATAATAGTAAAAGTCCAGCTGGGAGTGAAGTATATCAGGGGCTAAACCCAAGAGGTGCATCCTCCACCGATCCCAAAAGGCAAAGCCAAGCGGACGAAAAGAGTCAAACTCGACACCACAAATTGGCGACTCTCCGGGACCGGCTTCGGTGGTTGCAAGGTCTTTGAAAAATTTGACGCCATAGGATTTTTTGTTCAAAGCCGTATCTGTCCTGCCCCAGCTATGGTCTTTGCTGTACTTTGGAGTTTTCCAGCGTTTGGCACCCGCTGGTAGAGAAGAACCTGGATGCAAACGATGGAACTCTCCGTTTAAAACATAGCCACGCACAACCCAGGTAGTTTCCTCTGGAATTGGCAAGGCCGTTGTCCATCTCGTAACAGGCGAAGCTGGAGGTGGCCGGGGCAAACAGTGATACACGTCGTGTGTCACCTCCCCAAGTGTCTTCAGATATTCTTCGGCTGACGCGATCTCTTGTCCATCATAGTCGGCGCGGTAAATACGAAAGAATTTTGCCAGATCCAGTTTGTTTAAGCGGTCGATATCTTTATCTGGCCAGTCGATCATGTCCGCCTTGTTTGAAGAGAGGCGACGCATTTCGCCCACCATTTGTATGACCCAGATAGCGCGAACTGCCCGCATCTCTTCTACCCAGGTGGGTTGCCCCGCGCCAACCATCTTGGCGGGCGTACCGGGATATTTACGATCAAAGGCGGGAACTATCTTGTTCGGATGGTCATTATCATCTGTGTAGCAAATTTTGGGATCGATAGGGTGCATAACCCGGAGAGCTCTCGTGCGTTCTAAGCATGATGCTAAACATGCCTGCGATAAAGCAGAGATTTGGTATGCAGTCGCGACGACGGACCGAAGCACGGCTACCGGTGGGTTTGAGACTGATAAAGTTCCAGGCCCGAGAGTTATGAGCTCTGTTTCCTTTGCCATGGAAGGATCAAAGAGTCCAAACATATGACGGACTTGAAAGTCGTTTAGATTCTTAAAAGGAAGGGATTTGGATCGCGCAAGAATAACTCCGCGAACGAGTTCTTGGACATTTGATGGCAGTATGGAGTTCGGGCCGGAAAGTATTCCTTCAGTGATGGTGTTCGCATTGCAGTTGAAAAGACGGAGCGTGTTTGGTGATGCCCTCAATAGGTTCCAGAGTGTGTCGAGGCCAGGTAGGCTGCTGACGATGGGGAGGAGAAGCTCAGGTGGTAGTCGCTCGATTGAGGCCGGTTCGTTGGGCCAACCATGCCAAGGCGCGGCCGGTTGAGTCATCATGTGCACATAGAAGGCCAACCGTATTAGGAAGACGTTTTATATGGGAGGGCTTGGGTGTTGAGCGATCTCATGCGAGGAAGATGTGATGCGACGTCGTCTATCTGTTGGCTCTGGGCTGTTTCCACGTGATGAGTGAATGACATAAGCTCTCCTCAATCCTAGCCAATCACAGGTCTAAGATCGGCATTTCAACCCAGGCAGCCGTTGCGACCGAGCTGCAATTATTGGGTTTGCGAGAAATGGACAGGTTGCGGCGATTCTTTGCTCCTAAAGATTGCGAACTCTGAGTCTTATCCAGAACTTATGAAGATCTATAGAGCGCCACCGCATTGCAGATCCAAGCAAGAATCCTTCGTCTTCAAATGATAGACCTTGACGAGCTCCTCAGCACAGTACGCCAGTGAAGCATCATCCATACCCTTGTAGAAGCCCACAGTTGATGACTGATCTATGATGGCATCGAAATAGTATCCCGGGGCCGTTTCAAACCCCCTCTTGTGGTCATCGGGTGGAAACATAACAGCAAACTTGTGCTCTCCCTTGCCTCCTACCTTGACGTTGACATGGGATCCCTTTGCAGTGTCATAGTCGTAACGGATCTCCCAGTAGTCATCTGGAGCGATCGAGATGGTGCTTTTCGTTCCAGTTTTGCCATTCGTAACTACACCTCGGGCATATGTAGTTGCCTTGCCCGACACGCCTGTGATATATTCGCCCTCGAAACTGCGCATTATCAGTATGTCTTGAAATAGTCCGAAGTGTTTGGACAAGGAATTTGAATTGTAAGGACGTACCTCGCCCATCCTCTCTCAGCACCAGACTGGGATGTCTCCGTTTGTGGCTGCCGGGGAAACTTGCTCAAGACGGCCTTTTTGTCTTGAGCATTTTCGAGCACCTCCCACTTCCCCAGGATGTGGAGAGCGTCATGCAGCAAATGCTGACTGTACACCTCTACCTCAGGCTAAGGCATCTTGACAGAACTGATAGTAAAAATATATGTATCAGAAGTATAGATAAAATGGTTTCTGGTGAGAACGTGAGGGGTTTATATATCTGGTAGAAGACTTTTGGCCTCAGGCTATTTTCAAGCTATTTCGGAGCCTGATGCTGCGTATTGCATAGGTGGCTGAAATCACTGGAGCCCAACATTGCACTTTCGTCTCAGTCTGCATACTGACACCAGTCTTGGCGACAGTATCTTGTGTAGAATACATTTTGAGCACAATTTCACCTTAAAACATGTCATAGATGCCCAGTTGTAGATTGTGACGCTACTCTTGTGCTCGTGAGATTGGGATGAGTTCCCTCCTCGGATTTTGGGTGACCTCAGTCCTGGACCTAACTATTGCCCCTAAAGCCGCTAGTGGCTCTGAGTCCTAGCTATAATTCTGTCAAGGTACTTGTCTGCCTTTTGTTAGTTTCATTCAAGTTCGTGGACCTGGGACATACATCCGACCGTCCACCTCTGAGCAAACATCCGTAGTGTCGGAACAAGTTGGTCAATCTCGTCGTAGGTAGGGGCGCTTTCTGTCTGGTCGGCAAGTGTAGACACACAATGGAATACGCAGAAAATGCTGATAAAAGACAGTCGAGTTACATCAGCCCCCTTATTGCTCTGGAGGGATTCTCTGCATGTGTCCCAGACCATGCGACGGCAGGCCTGCAGAGCCAAGTCCGCTTTGGAACCAGGTTGAGTCTTTAGTTGTCTCACGCGCTCTTGGCGGATGATGAAAAGGCAGCTAGATTAGGGTTGTTGTCAAAATGGTCGTGTCAAAATTGAGATCAGGGGATCTTACCAGAGTGCCATAGTCGTGGGATCGCAGTATGATCCAGAATAACTGTTCTTGTGGGAGAGCAGATGATCTAGCATACTTTCAAGGTCACTGTCAATTGAACGATAGTGTTCCTCGGTTCCGGTGCCCATCTTCGACCCTTGAAAATAATCTAGCGCTCGTCCAGCGAGCAACACAACTTGGCCCATTGAGTGAATTCTCTGGAAGATTGGGTCAAGTGGCAATGGCTCCGTCCTTGGAGAATCAATTTGGGCAGCGACCCCAGCACTTAAGACGCTGGAAGTCTGGCAGACCAGCGGCAAGATGTCGTCGATAGTCAAAAGCGAGATTAATCTATTTGATTCCCATAAGTATATAAATCATTTCCGAGAGCACAATTCACATACCGATCGAGTATCATCAAACACACCCTCGAGTGTATTTTCTCCTCCCCCTCCACATCATCGTCAAGCAGACTAAACATAACCACTGTAGAGCTCAAGGTCAAATATGCTTGTCTTTCTAGCCCGTGACCGCACTCATATAGGGCGATGAGAGATTTTGCTTGAATCAGAGGAATTCCGATGTCGTTCCGCGATTCCAAGGCCGTACAAAGACACCGAAGGGTCATGTATAATCTCTTCTGTCTGAGGTGTTCGATATGGCTGCATGGCGGAGTGGCAACAAGTAGCATAGCCAGACATAGCAAGGCTGTCGACATCTCTATGCTAGGCGTTGATAGGTTGTTGATACAGTGTCGTAGCTGATCAAGGTTGATGATCGGAAACCAGCTATGGATTGAAAGTGTGTAGTCCTCAACAAGACTAGGAAGTGTGAGATTGGCTTCAGAGAGAATTTTGCTCAGCTTCTCCATAGGTCTTTTATGGGTGCTGGAGTGTTGATCAGCTGGGGCGTTCATAGCGAGCTCCATGAGTTCGCTCTGCCCCAACATTGACAAGTCCCAGCCACAAGCCTCAACCTCAACAAGTGGTCCATTTAACTCTGTACAGGGATGAGCGCTTCTGGTCGTGGAGTAGTCACATCGTACCAGCTTCCTATTTGTTTGTTAACACGGGAAGTACACCGTGATGGTGAAGCTTACATGGTACATCGAGAGCATCCCGGTAACAACCGGTCGCACCGCTGTTTGCGGACACGACATCGGGTGCAAGTACGAGATGCTTTCTCGATGAGTTGAACTGAGGCTGTCATTGCGGAATTTCGGTTATTGAAAGAGGATGTTTCATGCATCGGCCGATGCAGGTGGAAGCATACGTTGATCAAGGAGGGTGCACGGCGTTGATGCTGACAAACTCGTGGCGTCTGAGTTCACCCTGTGGCCAATGATATGACAGTCTAGCGAGACAGGGGAGCGGCCGATGCATGAATTAGCGCCGATTTGACCATTGTCGTGATCCACAAGCAAGGAGACCTATCTCGACTTGGAAGAGGGTGAGTCGGTTCAAGATGTCAAAGTATGTAGGCCTGTGGCTATAAATACGGCATCTTCTAGATTGCATTAAGTCTTAGATCAAGTTCTTTCTCACCAAGCTTCAGAACCTGCCAACCATCAGCCTACCCTATAGACTACCACATGCCAACCAGCGTTATCATGTCACCCTTCACGAATGTCGCTATCCTTGGTGTAAGTCTTTTGGCCTGATCTACCTATACGGTCTTGACTTGACAGTAAACTAGGGAACCGGATCTCTGGGAGAGGTTCTCATCCCCGCCCTGCTCGCCGCTGACTTCAACGTCACCTGCATCGCGCGTCCTGATAGCTCAGCTATACTCCCGGCTGGTGTTGCCAAAAAGACAGCCGACTATACTGACTCCGAGGCCCTTACTGAGGCCCTCAGAAACCAGGATGTTCTCGTTGAAGCCTTTAATCCTGCAGCCGCCATTCATCAGGGGCTGATTGTCCGCTCGGCTCTCAAAGCCGGCATCAAGCACATCATCACCCCTGACTTTAGCGGTGACACTTTTCACCCTCGCATTGGAGAGCTTCTCATCTTTGAGCCCAAGCTACGTGCTAAGCGCGAGTTTGAACAGCTCATTGCCGAGTCCGAGGGTCGACTGTCTTGGACGTCCATTATCGTCGGGCCATGGTTCGACTGGACCATTGAAACTGGCATCTTCTGGATCAACAAGGAGCAGAAGAAAATTCTCCGCTATGGCTCTGGCAACCAAAAGTGCAGCATGAGTAGACGAGCTCTCAATGCTGAAGCTTTGGTTGCAGTCTTGCAAAACCCCGAGAAGTACCATAATCGCCCGGCGTACTTTGCAAGTCACACTGTCTCAACCAACCAACTCATTGATATCATTAAGGACTTGGGTCTTGAAGGGTGGTCTGTCACGGATTTGCCAATTGGAGGGCTCTATCAAGAGGCGCTCAAACTCTGGGAGGAGGACACGGCGAACGAGGTTGAGAATAGACTCGGCTCCAAGGCATATCCGATGCTCTCGACTGTGGCCCTTCTAGATGAAAACAACCGCTACGGGTCCAATTTTAGTGACAAGGTTGAGCCTGGTTGGGATGAGGGAGAAGATGCTTTGAAGGAGTCACTCAAGAAGTTACTTACTTAGAGTTGGTCCCTAGCTTTGTGGGTATTCTAGATGGGTGGAACCGGGTGGTGGTGTGTTGGTGGTGGGTTTACCCATGAGGTCCATAGGGCCAATTGCATCTTGTTTGATAATCCAACGTAAGCTACATCCCGTGGAAACGGCTCGGAACCGCCGATTTGTCGATGAACGAGGATGTATGAGTGTTGGTGATGCCAGCCGACGAATCCCAAGTCCTAGACACTGATTATGCCAGAAATAGGGAATTGGCAATCAAGCAGTCCAAGGATTACCGCATCTATGGACATAGCCTCCTTCTGATTCAAGGGAACTTTTGGGTAAATACAAATGATACGGATCACTTCGATCGGGCAGAGAGGTTTGACATCTTGATTGATGCCGATGTCCTTTCTCCTTTTGGACAAACTGCGCGATCCTTTTTCCCTGTCAACTGACCCGATGTCTCACGGAATGGCTTTCGATTTGCTGAGTTTCTCCTCCACAATGGCTGAAGAATACCGAGGTGCAAGGATCTCGGCTGACGCCGAGGAAACACACACGTCATCCCTGCCAAAAGTGAATTTGATGCTTCGAGATTGGAGAGCTGAGATTGCCAGGTTGTCTCATAGTCGCTATTCGGCTTCATTAGTGTTAGGTGGGTCATGGCTAGGATGGTAGTGTTATCCACGGTGCCCAAGGGACTAAAGAAGTTCTGGGTTGCTCAATAGATGATATTTTACGATTGGTCCGGTCATAAAGTTGGTCAGACAATGCAAGATCACAGCAAACAATTCAGAGCTAGACCAAACCGCCTGGGTTCAATGAACGCAGTCGTCGATGTGGGTACCATACTCAAGGCGCTTGGCATATGCCACGGTGAGGTGATGCTGAGAGGCGCAATTCTCATCAGGTTGAAACGAGGACCACCAACAGTCAGCCATGAATGGGGACGCAAAGGGACCAATGCGAGTAAGGCCATGGGCACCAGCCCTACGATAGGGGTCGCAGATTCTTTCCAAGGAAAGCGTCAATTTTCGTATGAGAGCCCTGTCAGATGCCAAGACTTGTAGGCTGAGCAGATGCAGATCCGGGATATAGGTATTCGAGAGACATGACTACTGCGCCTCGTAGGAGAGTAAACAATGTACAAATCTATGTATATAAACTGCATCAATGCCGTTCAAATCTCAAGCTTCATTACCCTCAACCTCATCGACACAAGCGATAAGCACAATGACACGCCTCTCTCACTGGCTTCTTGCACCAGTCTTCCTCCTCGGGCTATCCCAGGCAAAGCCCGTTGACAACAATCTCAGCATCCGAGCAGACACGATCAAATGGAAGAATTGTCTCCTCGGCAAAAACCAGACTATTACCAGACAATGTGCCAAGCTCAAGGTACCCCTTGACTACACCGACCTAGACAACAAGAAGGAAGTTGCCCTCGACCTCACAAAGATCGAGGCCCTAAAAAAACCTTCAAAGGGCTCCATCCTCATCAACTTTGGAGGTCCAGGAGACCCTGCTCGTGCCAGTTTCGGGTCGAACCAGATGGCCTTGATGTTGTTAGGCCTAACGGGAGGTGAATACGACCTCGTCGGCTTTGATCCACGGTAAAGTTAAATGCTGAGATGTGAAAACTACAGCGACTGATTAAAAACGGCATACAGTGGAACTGGAGATACTCTCACCTTCTCATGCTTTGACACAGATTTGGAGAGGGGACTGTTCGAAACCGGCCCGGCCAAAACCGTCGCTGGCTCCTTTTCTCTCGCAAGAGGCCAAAACTGGGCCGCCAGTGAGATCTTTGCTGAAACATGTGCGCTCAAACAAAACAAGACTGGTCAATTCCTCGGTACATCTTTTGTCGCTCGGGATATGATGAAGATCGTTGATGCCTTGGACGAGGACGGCATGCTACGCTACTGGGGTATGTGCCCAGCCTTCAACTCTTGACAGTGTGCTAAATATTTACAGGGATGTCCTATGGTACCTATCTTGGCGCTGTGGCAGCCAATATGTTTCCCGACAAGATTGACAAGATGATGCTTGACGCTGTCGTTAATCCCTTTGACTGGCGCATCAACCAGTAAGAGCATTTTCGTCTCCATGAGGATCTCAGCTGACAATGTCTTGTAGTGACTTTGAGTCTCTTACAGATACGGATGCGACCTTGAGCAGATTCTGTCAAGAATGCGTCGAAGCACGAGACGTCTGTCCTCTCGCCGGCAAACTCAACGCCAAAGACCTCGAGAAGAAGCTATACAAATTCTTTGACGATCTTCGACTTGAGCCCATGGTTTTTCAGGGCGTCATACTCGACTACAAGTCGATCAAGGCATCGCTGTATGCGAACCTCAAATACCCCGAAAATTGGCAGCTGATGTCAAAGATCCTCGATGCCATGATGAAGCGAGATTCGAAGCTGCTCGAGGCTCTAGGGGGCGACGGTGGCGGTAGCAGCACCACCAAGGAGTCTCAATGGGGTATTCGCTGCAGCGACATGACCGGGCAGACTGATGATATTCACGACGTCATCCCTATACTGAACAAGCGGTGGTATACTAGCAGGTTCGCCGCCGATGTTATTGAGGACGTCGTCATGCGGTGCTCGAGATGGAAGCTCCCAGCAAAAGAGCGATACGAGGGCGACTTCAGGGCCAAGACGAAGAATCCAGTACTTGTCATCGGTCAAACTTCCGATCCGATTACTCCCATGGCGTCAGCCCGCAACCTGACCGGGACTCTTCAGGGCAGCGTGCTGCTCGAGTTCGACATTCCCGGCGTAAGTGACCCCTGTGACCGTCTATCGGTGAAAAGCTAACATCGGCAGCATACGATTCTCCGCCGAAGCTCCGAGTGTATTATCAAGGCTACCGCTGCTTACTGGAGTGAGGGCAAGCTTCCTAAGAATAATACGGTCTGCAAGTCCGATGTTGAGCCTTTTTCGACCGAGACTGGCTGGGTCGAGATAATCAAGAAGCTTGGCATGGGTCCCAAGGAATAGAGGAGCGGCTGTGTAGAAGAGCATATTCAAGGTACATCTGAGCTATTGGAGGATTGAAGAATTCTGTTTTGTTGTTTGATAGATTTTAAACTGTCTTTACCGTATACATCCAAAGCAATAGATATTCGCAGGCCTGCATACCACTGACTTTCACTCGACCACAGCAGTGACGTGTTTGAAGAATACCGAAGACGCTGCCAGAAGACTCAGAATTGAGTCCTCTCATACAAAATCTCTCACCAAGGCCCTCATTACTCACCCTTGTCACCGCTGCCAAGAGCGGTTTGGTCCCCGGTCCCAGGTGAGTCACCTGAGACCACAAATGGCTACACGGGTAATACGCATCCCACAGGATTGATGCTATACCCATTTAAGATTAAATGGGCTTTTTGACAGATGCAGCGGAATTGAATACGGTAAGCTTGTCAAGACACTGCTGCGGGCTTCGGCGTCTGTCACCGACGCCGAGTCAACGTGACTCAGGTACGTCAAGCAAATCTTCAACATCGGCGTTTGTACATTATAAATCAATATGGTCAAGAGTCATGGGCTTCATGTTAAAGATGAGCTCTTGGCTCAATCTGGATGTCTCGGCATCAATCAGATCTCCTCAGTTCTACCCTCACAATGTCTCCCTGGAGTCCTCGGCGGCTGCTCTCAACAAGGCAGCCGAACCAAACCCCGAGTCGGCGAACCAATTTGAAAATCGAACTCGAAGCTCCCACCGCTATTCTCCACGGATCTTCCAGCAGTAGCAGCGATGCCTACATCTCGGGGCGAATATTATTCAACGTCGAAGAGACTATACAAGTTGAAAGCCTCGAGGTCACACTACAACTTCATGTGCGATATAAACGTCCTCGGAAAAGGAATTGCGCCAGCTGCGCGCAGGACTTGATCCAAATATCACAACAGAGTGTCATTTCAACCCTGACACCACTACCTAAAGGGCAACATGACTTCGACATGTCCTTCATCATCCCAGGCCACCTTCCCATCTCTATGGATACACCCCTTGCAACAGTAGAATACGAAGTATACGCCTATGCTGTTTGCACAGAGCGAGAACCCGTCGTGTCAAAAAAGATGCTCAAGGTCGAGCGGATACTTGAAGCCGAATCTAACAAACAACTTCATACCTACAACTTCAACTCCACCAATATGATAGCTTCATTATGTCTCAACAATGTCATTCGTCCTAGTGGAACCAATTCGGTCTCACTTCGAATCGATAACATCACCTTTGGACTTGCTATTGGGCTTGAGGTTTGGAAACTTCGCAAAGTTACTTGGAAGCTTGAAGAGTCTGTTTCCGTCGCTCTCCCAATCTGTCCTCGTCATCCGGCCAACCAATCGCCCAGTGAAGGAACGAATAATGACCCGAACCAACTGTCAGAGACCCACCTGCTTGGAAAAAAGAGTCTTCGCCACGGATGGGAAGAGCACGCAAACGAATCCCAACCTCACATTACCTTCGGCTTCGACTACAGTCTCAACAAAGTTGGCGCCGAGACCATCTATGCATGTGAGGAGAGCGCCGGTCCGCAGGTGACACACGCTCTTCTTGTCGAGCTTCACTTGGAAAAGCACTTTGTTCTTCCAGAGTCACCCTGGATGACCTCGCCGCCAAGGGCTGAGACTACACTGCGCATGACACGGCCTGTTGTTTTGACGGAGCTCGTTGAGCCGAGTGTTCCGCCAGCTTACGGTAACTCGGCCGATAGTCCACCCGAATATGCCGATGTCGGCTATTGAAAACCAATCTTTCCTACCTGAAGAGTGGTGAACGGGATCAAAAGAGAAGAGAAAAAACCTGTAGAGGTTGGTTCGTGTGGGAACCTTTTGGTCGTGATACCAATCGTATGTGCGCATCCTCAACTGACGGCGCAATAATTTCCTGAAATACTAATTGAATTGACACTACTGTCACTCTTTTATCTCTTCATTGCTCACTTTGATGTGTATGCTGATGCGGTTGAAACGGATAACGACGGCGCTGATTGAATTGCGCCGAACGTGTCATGACAACCCCCACGTTACAATGGAAATAGATCATAGGCGGATCAATGATTGTGTGTAGAAGTCCTTTTCCTCGCTGTAAGATGTAATAGATTATTGATTGATGCATGGAAATTGAGTGCTCAAGAGAGAAAGTTGGTCACAACTGTGATGAACTGTGCATCTGACCTTGCACCCGGGTATTAAATCAGCCGTTCATCCATCCTTGAAATCCCTCATTAGGCCAGAAAAAGCCCGGAAAGTCCTGCTCATTATTGGATGACTCAAGGAACTGAAGATCCAAATCAGACTGGGACAACAAGTCTTGAAACGAAGGCTCTGTCAGGGCCATCCTAGCTGTGTCCGTGGGTGCATCGAACATTCTCGGGTCGTGGAAGGAGAATGGCCCGCCACGCATGGCCATTGCATCAGGCTCCCGATTGTCCTGTCCTGACTGATTTCGCTCGGCAGCTATACTGTCAAGGGCGGCTCTGGTGGCTTCCATGCTCTTCAAGAACTCTCTCGCCGCGAAATTTCCACTCTCGTCTAACTGCTTGAGTATTTGCATCGCAGCATCAAAGTCGTCACTATCACTTTGAGACTCATTTGTCTGAGATAGACTTGATATGGCGAGGACGATGGACGACGAGAATAGGTGGTGAACGTAGGAAACATCGAAAGTTGGGAAGGATCCGTTGATCCAAGACTCTACAAGGAGTCGACAAGAGCGTCGAGCACATTGAATGCAGGCATCCGAAAGAGTCAAAGCAACTTCGCCAATGGGAGGGCGGTCATCCTCAATTGACTTGCGAGCCTCTCGGCGCATGCGAAAAACATACAGCACAATTGGTCTCGCTGCTCTTATTAGACACTAGTTGTGTTAGAAGCGCGTTGAACGGTGGGTATGTGTGACTCTACTGACCTGGTTGAAAGAGAGGTGCAAGGCTGTTATCGGTGCCGTCGCGTTAGGGGGAAGCTCCTCCATGGCGGCTCGGAGAGAGTCTGGCAGGGCTTGTAGCCAGCTGGTTAGGTCTCTCAGCGCTTGTTGTACTCTACTCGAGAAGGAGGTGCGCTGATTCTTCCGGCTGTAGATCAACGACGCAATCTGAGCAGCAAGATTAGTCAACCGGTGGTTAGCCGTCAAATACTCGGCGTCTGCAAAGTCCTCGGCTGCACTTTCAGGGGACAAGCCCTCGATGGAAGGCGGATCGACGTCGATGTCCTCGTCTCTGATTGAAACCGGCTGACCGATTTGAGCCCCCCAGAAGCGGTCAAGAGTATACACCGACCACCATATTCTCTTCCGGTGTTCTTGCTTCTCGCGGTCCGGCATGAGAGACAGGGGCACATTCTGGTGTAGGCCGATCATGGTGCTGAATTTGACAGCAGATCCGATCATGCAATAGGCGTTGTATCGCCGATTCATAGCCAGAGAGTATAATGACTTCCTGATCTCAGCACGGCAACACTAGCAAAGGTAAAAAGCCTTACCAGCATCAAGATAACTTCAACGCAATCAATGCGAGGCTGTTCAGTGAGGACCCGGAGAAGCCGGCTGGCGCGTACATAGTATGAAATCCCAGGAAGTTGGTTCTTGTCCTTGGTAGGCGATGTCCTCGTCGAGTAGACCTCGCCCAATGCAAACAGGACAAAGAGCTTGCACTCAGACACGAGATCACACATGTCGGGGTTGTGAATGGCTTGCTCCAGTAGACGCTGTGTAGCACTCCTTCGAACGAGATAATAGCGCTTGCACACTGTGTTCAACGCCACCTTTAGCAAGAAACGGGCCCTTGATGCAGGCGGCCAGGGACAAGGGGCGTTCCATGACGATGTCAAGGCTTCATCGGTCACATTTTCGGTGCGTGGAATATGTCGCTGCGATTTCCCAGAGAGTTCTTGACGGAATCTGGTGGCAAATGGTGCATCTGCGGCTTCCTCGATAAGCATAGGCATCTCGGGTGTTAACGAGAAGAACCAGGGGCGGTCCTCGAGGATCGGGTTCCGGATAGAATCGTCGGTCTCTGTGGCAGGTCTTGTCTGGTCAACAACGACAGTCGCTTCAGGGTTGGCTTGTAAGGCGTCCGTGTCGACGTTCACGGCAGAGGCGGCAGGCGATCCCTGGTTGACGGCATCGCCATCTGAGACGAATGACTGAGCCCTTGTCTCGTGACGCCGAGACGGTGTTGAGTTGGCAGCTTCGGGGGTGTGAACAGCCTTTCTAAGGCTATGAATCTCGTCTAGTAGTTCATCGATATAACTATCCCATGATTATCCCATGATTAGTAGTTATCCCAAAGACTGTTGACTTGCCTACGTACCTCTGATCGACCTTCACTCGCCTGATGCGTCTTGGATAAGAGCACTCAGCGCCGATATTGGCCTGGAGACAGTTGGCACAAGGGGTACCGCCTGAGCATTTTACTTTGCGAGCATGACATTTTCGGCAGCTGAAAACGTTAGTGAAGATTCGCCTCATTGGCAGCTGGTGACTCGTCGTAGACATACGCAATGCGTGCGTTCTTCGGCGTTGCCCTTGAGGTTCCGATTGAACGCCGAAGTCGCTGCCCTTCAGGCTCTGGTGTTTCAGACATGGGTATTATAACAGTGATGGACCACAATAAGGGTTGATTGATCGGATATGGCCAGGAGGATCCGAGACCTGAGATGATGAATCAAGTTGGAAGACGTGATGAGGATCTAAGCCGGACTCGGCAAGGACGAAGAGAAGGCCGAACAGTGGAGGATGACTAAGGTAGATGGATCGGCTCTAGTGTAGTACCACCGAGGCACAAGTCGGCAGCCAAGTGGGAGAACCGAGTGTGGTTAAGCGGGAATGCCCCTTTGCAAGGAACCTTGATTGGTCCAATTGGGTCAAAGAGCAAAGAGTTGACAGTGGGAAACCGGCATCTCTCGCAGCAAAAAGGCACTGTTGCGATCGTGTTGATCACAAACGTTGCTGGAACTTGAGTTTTCAGCTCAAAACGCAAAAAGAAATGATGAGACTGGGACTCGAACCCAGGAGGATTGCTCCACCAGGAATTGTAGGTTGTTAAGGTTGACCTTAACCTGGCGCCATAACCAACTCGGCCATCTCACCAACCTTATTGGATGTTAGGGAAGCCAAATGTAAGAGTCTATATGGTATGGGCACTACCGAGCTTTTCCATTGATGCAGCAATATTCCCAACGCGTTGACTTAGGGAATAACAGACTAATCATTACTGGCCCTCTGCTTTGAGCCCTAGGAAGATGGAGTCTCATTAAAGCGAACAGAATTCTCCGGGGCAATGCTTATTGGGCCTGAGTTGCCAACCATTTCCAGGCGTTGGCGCCATTCCAGCGACCTGTAGCTAGCCACACATGCCTGGTACCGATCAATACTGTCAATAGACAACTCCAATGTTCTTTACCCCCCATGTCCTTTCCAATACTTAAAAGTCCTTGGTCTGCCAGACACAAAATCCCATCAAAGTCCCCATCCTTTGCATTTCATCTATTAAGTCAAGCCTGGTTAAGAAACGTCCTCTATGTACTTAGCTTCCACGGTACCAACAGACTATATAAGTTTAGGATTCTAAGTAGTAAAGTTCTCATTATGGCTTTCATTATAAAGCTCTATATATAACTATGAAGAGTATACTAATATAAAGGAGATAAAAAGAGATAAAACTAACTTTAATTATTTTAAAATAGGTTTTGTTATAGATATAAAAAATAAATTTTCTATAGCAACTATAGCTTATTACTTACTATCTTAGTTATTAAGTCAGTACATTAGCATTCCGGCGTTTAGAGCAGAGAGCTCGGCGCGAGCCTTATATACTAACTAGCCAGAATATCCTAACCTTCGACTCGAGATCCCACTGACTCATAACACCATCTAATTCCTCCTGAGTTACAGTCAACACTTGAAGACCAGTTCTCTTGTAATTAGAGCCCCCGATATCGACCAGCCGCGCAAAACTGATATCTATTGCCCCAGCACCGGTCTTATCATAGCCCAACAGAAGGCCGAGGGTACATTCATCAATGCCTTCCTCCTCAATGTCAGGGTGGTAAGTACCGAAGTCAACCCCATCTGACGCAGAAAACAGGTACCCTTTTAGAAGAACTGACCCCCAGTGCGTCGTGCTCAAAATGGCCGGCCCTCCTGGTTCTTCTTCGTCCAACTCTGCCGTGGCTTTGGCCTCGGGGTCCTCCGGGGGAGGAGCTGTCCCCAAAAGACTCTGACCAGAGGGAGGGCCATAGCGATACAGGAAACTTACGAAACGGAGCCCCGTTCTGTCTTTGAGCACAATTCGCTGGTTGACGCTTGCCCAACTCCAACTGGGTACACCGGGGAGGCGATGGCGGCTCTGAGGAGGGGCGTAGGTATGCCAAGCTAGACATTGACCAAAGCCGGTAGTCCAGGCCCCAAAGATGTAGGTGTCGCCGGTGAAGTTCGCTATCTCGTCGGCAATACCCTGCAGGGCATTGAGTCGATCACCAGGATCTGACAGATTTCGCTTCGTATATTCTTCCACCAACTCAATCCACTGCAAGATCCACCTCCCTTCACTGCCTTGGCGAAAAGCGTCCTTCAGTCGCTTTAGAGTCAAGTGAGCACCGAAAGTGCTGCCGGGAGTGAACTCGCCACCTGGATCAATAGTGAGATGGCTCTGAGCCAGTTGTCGGCATGGAGCATCGGTACAGTGCCAGAACACTTCGAATTCCGAAAACACCAGCATCCGGGTTGCCAGTGCACACTCTTGCATGGTCCAGGCTCGCGTATCGAGCGGGTGCTTCGGAGCTTGAAAAGTCGGGTCATATAGTATCCGCGGTAGCATATGAATGTTGATAGACTCGTTTGACAGCGTGACTGGGAAACAGCAAATTTCGTCGCCGGGTGGTTTTCGGTGCAAGAACCCCTCCTCGACACCCTTAGCTGAGGCTGCAGCAAGAACAATGGTGGCGTTTTTGTAGATACTAGACATTCCATATATGTCGTCCTGCTTTGCGACCTCGTCGTCCTGAAGAATGCAAAGTGAGTCGACCCATAGATAGTGAATCCCCAAGCGCCAGGTGACTTTGATGGCATCTTTGAGAGTATTTGCAAGATCAGCGGCGTCAATTCCGTCGAGAAGTCGGGCCTTCGAATGGTTCGTTAGAATGACCGCTTGTGTGACGAGCCCCCAACAGTAGCTCAAGGACACATAAGCCGCCGATTCTCCTGGGACCGGTTCATATAACTTGACACGCAAGCCAGAGGCGTCTGTCTCCTCGATTTTTAGAAGCCGGCGTGGGAGAAACGAGGGCTCCGTCGAAATACAGGAAGTATGCTTCTCAAGGCATTCCTGGAGCAGCGAAGATATGGCACTAAAGGCCTCGTCCCCCCCAAGATCAGTAAGAGCTGGTCGCCCAGCACACAGTTTAGTGCCGGTGTGCCCTTCAATTCAATTAGCGCCAATATTATAGGTTGTGAGGATAGACATATGGAGCAGACATATCCATTGCGTACCTGGTTTTTCGATGGTCCTGATGTAGTTGTTCAATGGTCGAAGCAGACGATAGGTGTCAGGCTCTTGCTGATCATGCGTGTATCTGAACAAGATCTCGAGTCCGTTCAGATAATTGCCACTGAAATCGGCGTATATCAACAGCTCGTTTGGTTTCCAGGTAGCCTCTCCGTCGTCACGCCATTGTGCGAAGAGGTACTTACACAAAAGACATTGATTTTGAGCCAACTCTGTCTGCAACCTGTCCCAGCCGTCGATCTTCGTGTGACTGTATCCCGATCCCCCAGCCGCCTGTAAAAGTCCATTCTTAGACATCAAACCACTGCAGCGCTGGCAGAATGAGGCGTAATCTTTGGTAGGCTGGATTTCAGGCAATTGCACATCTCTAGGTCCCGGCAATGACCGATTGGGAAGATAGATAAAGATATTCCGAACTAGCTGCGCTGCCAGAGTGAGGCCACTATTTGCAACTCTGGGGAAGAAGACGCCGGTTTCGCGCTCAACGGTATCGATAGCTCTGCGAATTTCTTTAGAGGTTCCGTCCTCCGGCAGAGTTCTTCGTTGGAGCCAAGAACCTCCATCAATTGCATCACTGCTAGGTTTCGACTCGGCATGGTGCTTTGATGATTCAGGGTCGTCTGAGGACATCGAAATTGATACTCAAGCAGCCTCGGCCTGGTGGCTTGAGTCAGTTGAGGCCTTGGTCAAACGAAGAGCCGTGTTGAAGATGTTGTGAAGTCAATATTCTCAGTCTTACTCCAATATGAGCTATTTATGCTCTCGAGGACGGATCAGGTCACAGTAAGCGACCCTCATTGGAGGATTTCATGCAGTCACAAATGATGTGATTAGACCACGTATATAGTCTGTCTGCATGGCTCAGCTGACAGACGACGTACTCGATCTTCTGGAGGGCCACCCACCGTGGCCTCCTCGGTCAGGAGACCGGAGACCTTCGTGATAACAAGCTCTTGCATCCTGCGCGACATGATTCTGGCGCGAGAATCAAGTCGAATTCCTCGAGACGCAATGCCGGCGAGACTGCTGCGACTGTTGCTCCTTGACGTCGCTTGCGATACTCAAGCGCCATCTTAGGCAAGCTTCAATTTGCAGAGAGGGTCGCCGACTCTACAGCATGTAAGATGTCCTCAGGCGCACAAGAGTGCCAGATGGTCCCGGTCGTCATTGATGGATCCAAGGTCATGTTGATTGATACCCCTAAATTCAACGACTCCAAGAGGTCCAAAGCGGCAATATTGAACACCATTGCCCGCGTTCTGACTGCTCAGTATGATCTCAGCTTCGAGCTCAAGGGCATCATCTACGTGCACAGGATCACAGATAATCGCTACTCCGGATCCAGCGTCAGGTCGTTTGAGATCTTCAAGAGGATCTGCGGTGATGATGCCCTGAAGAATGTTCTCCTCGTCATTAACCGCTGGGACGATAGAGATGAGGCAATGGGGGCTTCTCGCGAGCGCCAGCTGCGGGAGGAATCCTGGGCATACATGCTTGGACGTGGATTCCTGTATGAACCGTTTCTATGGAGACCGTTCATCAGCCATCAGCCTTGTGAGTGATCTCCTCATCAAGGACCCAGTGATGCTTCTTATCCAGCACGAGATCATCAACGAGCACAAGGCGCTCAACGAGACTTCGCCAGGCTCCTTCGTTGATAGCGACCTTCAAAAGCTTCGTGAAGAGCATCTTGAAGACATCGAATCCCTCGAGAATCTCAAAAAGGAGCTCAGAGAGTCGGACCGCGCCACGAAGCGCCGGATAGAAGCCAACTAGGAGCGAGAGCAAGCCCGCCTCCGCGAAACGGAGAAACCGGAGGCCAGTCTCCATCGGGACGTGTACGAGCAAGTGAAGAAAGAGATAAAGGAGGAGACTGAGTCGGAGTCCGGGGAGCTCAAAGAACTGCTGCCGTTGATCCCGGCGGCTCTCGGTCTATTGGGTGTGTTTGTGGGTGTTCCGCCAGGCTCCCTGGAATTGCTCAAGGAGTTCGTGCAAGTTTTTACCTGTTAGCAACTTTTCTTTGTCTGGGTGTGGAACTGGAAGCCGATGGATACTTTCGATTGACTTATGCGTACGAACGGTCCGTAGAGGGACGGGACTCTGTTCATTGTCGGTGTAGTTTACAGGCAGCTGGTTTCATAGCTATGGATAATGCGTTCTTTACACAAACATCTGCAATAACTGTCTTCCTACAGAGTTGTCTGTTGAAAAGGCGATACTTAGAGAGAGGGGAAGATCTCGGTCTCAGTGTTCTGGGGCATTGACTTCAATTTCGTTACAAAATTGCGTTATTCACTTATATGTTCTATAACTACGTATGGTACGAGAATATAGTAACCGCCATTAGCAACCAGATAGTTGGAAGGGCATAAAGATCGAGCTTGCATTTGGAACTCACTCTGCTCGAATTTGCCAACTGTCCATCGTATCGGAATTGACAAAAACTCCGAGCTGAAAGAAAATCGTAACGTAATCACTCGAGGCAGAGTACACAGGCCACGGGGCATCTTTGGAGTAAAAGCCATCAGCTACGACACGTAATGGAACTGGCGAGGTGCTTACAGCATGCTCCAACAAGGCGTATTGAATCCACTACTTTGCTCACTTGACTTCAGCCGCACCCGACACAATTGGCTTAATCTTCAGTTGCGAAGGGCTGAATATGCTGTCTCTCTGTGGTCGCCACGTTTGCGTGTTCCCTGGTCTTGTCGGTACCTGTCAAGTACTGTCCGAGCAAGGGGCGCCACGCAACGAGGCAGACCAACAGACGTCCCAGGACATGGTGATGGGTACAGATTACAAAGCAGAATTAGAAGCCGGTGAAGTGCAAAGCCTCAAAAAGTCTTGCGAGAGCTCGGAATGTCTCCTAGTTACACTCACCTTCCAACGAGTCTTGCCCTAGGCCTCAGCACAAGTATCCTCGTTTCATTGCATCATCATGGCATCCCATAAACAGCTGTCATGTTCCGAAAGAACACACCTCCTCTCTGGGGACAATCTCGCTATTCTCAACGGGGTCCGGAGAGACAAGGGTACGAGTACGAGATTAAAGACGAGGAAGCGTATTACGAAGCCAACAACCGTGGTCAGCCCAAGACTCACATATCCAGTTTGAGCAGTCGGAAGCATCATTCAGGCCAATCTTCGAATCCACCACCTCCCCCGAGGCGAAGCGGAGAGCCATCCCAGTACCCCGATGTCTCCGCCGAGGGAGGACGTGATCCCAGGGACGATGACGGATTTCACGGCTCACACAAGGAACCGCCACGGACGCCTCCTTCCCAAGCCGTAAGATGAGACGAAGTTGTTCAGATTAGTAGAGACTAAAACCAGTAGGGGCGCGGCCACTCCTCCCCAAATGCCGATAACCGCCGTGATAGTGCATTACAGAAACCGCCGTCTCGCCAACAGCTAAACCGCGAAATCGAGTCCCTCCAAAAATGCAATAAAAAACTTGAGGAACACGTACAGAAGCTTAAGGGTGAATGCGGTCGACTCAAGAACCGCGTTGAAACCATGCAGTCGGCACAAGATGCTCAGGAGAGCCGCCTCGGCCGTCAGGAGCAGGATGAGTCCATCCGTCAACAGTTCAACAATGTCTTTCAACCGATCAAGAACTGGTCGGCCAAGTTCTGTACCGATGCCTCACGACCCGTCGACGTAAGAGGCATCTCTCCCGCCGTAACACCTCTCATCCAAAGAGTCCTCCCCGGCATACGCCATCTCGAAGAAGTACCAGATTTCCTACCAGTCGGTGACAAGAAGCGCCGCAAGATGTTTATCCGTGGTTGGATCGCCTTCAGCGTGTCATTTCGAATCCTACCATATCCCAACCAGCAAGAGTTCGGATCCGACCTGTGGTTGCCCAAAAAGGAAAGGGACGCCATCAAAAGCCTGGAGTCGACGTTCATACTTTCTAGTGAGTAGCCCTTTAGATGACGACATCATAGTTAGCTAACAGGCACAGGTCAAAAAAACCAACCAGTCCTCCAGTCCTTCAACCACGAATAGAGGGCCCTCACGTTTGCTCTACTCGACAAGAGTTTCGGCTCGCACCCCTGGGCTCAAGACAGTATCAAGACATTGAATGACGCAGTTCGAAGAACATTAGAAGTGATTAGGCACATGGCCTCTCCAACCGCTAACTTGTCCGAGCTAGAGCGCACCCTCTGTGAGAATGTCTTCTTGCCTGCCGTTGAGCTGTCTCAAGTACTGCGCCGTCAATGAGCACACTGGTACATATGCTTCCCACGCATCAATACAGCCAATACGCCCGTGGAAGACGAATACATCCATGCCTACTCCTTCCAACCAAACCAGATGACGGACGTGGATGGTCTTGAAGAGGAGGAGGATGGCCCTAGGCAGAACCGCTGCTTCAAGGCTGTCGACATCATCCTTCCAGGGCTTTACAAGTGTGGCAACAATGACGGCGAGCAATATGAGATAGAGTCCGTGGTGGAAAAAGCCCAGGTCTCGTGTATTGAGATACCATATGAGGGCTAGGAGGGGATGTTTGTGTAAGGAACATGTTTCGGTCATAGCAAGTATCCGGCCTATGTCTTTGAGAAGTTGTCCTTCATAGTGAACAAAGCTAGAATCTGTTGCCTTGACCTTGATGGCGGCCTACAGACGGGTATACTATTCACAGACCAAGATCAGGTTAGGGGTGGCAGACATCAGTTAGGGAATAGGAGGCTTCTCCTCTGGGATAGTAAAACTTGGTAAATAATGCGCTGTGAGGTTATAGCCTACAGCTATACCTACCACTATTGAAGCTCTTGAAACGTATCGTTGATCATGGAGACGTCATGTTGCCATGTCCAACTCTAAAACATAATTGAAGCACTCCCTCGCTCAACGGGACACATTCTCTCTTAACCCCTTCGTCCTGAGAGTAAACTTGACATCACCCTCGTCAAACGGCAACGAGAGATTCTCAACGGGGCTCTCAGTGGTGGAATTATCCCTACTGTGTCCGTTCGTCTTCAGCAGGGCTGTCCTCAAGGCGTCGCTGTGCTGGTTCATCATCTCACTGTCAACGCTTCCCCTTCGGCTCTCCGTTATGCTGCCTCCGTCGCCATCCGTCTGGCCCGACATGGTGGACATCCGACCCTTCATTCTACCAGCCCATAAACCGCGAACACCGCCCTTTTTGCGCTCGGGAACTTGGTCAGTGCCAGCGCTGCACACATAGAGCAAGTATTCTAGATTGGGGAGCGAATGGCGGATATCAACAACCCGAAGACCTTGGGATGCACAGAGAGCCTCAATGTCCTTGTTGAGGAGGAACCAGCCGTACTCGAAGCGCCACTGGCCTGCTGTAGAGCCACCCCGTGGAAGATACAGAGGAAACTCTCGGCGAGAGACCTGCTTGTCTGACAGCTGAGAAATATGGTCGCGAGCGTATGATCGAGAGCCGAACCAATCCAGAGGGTATGGTAGCGGATGAGATAAATAAAATTGCAAATGATGGGTAAGCATTGTCGCACACCCAAGCCCGGCAGACAAGACATCCTCAGGGATCTGTTTCGCCGTGGCAGCATCGTACGTCGAGTTCGGAAGAGGAAGGTTGCAAATCTTGAAAGAAAGCGCTGGCGAGTTCGGTATGGGAGTAATGGGGAATATCTCGGCGAGGTCGGAGCATATGCGTCTTCGCTGGCCACGAATCTGTTGCTGTGTCGTTTCGAGAAGTTGTTTGGAAGCTTCCAACTGCTCCTTGTTGTTGGTAATATCCTCCTCGGCCTTGGCCTGAAGCTCTCTCCCTTTTGCTATAGCTTCTCTTCGACTTTTGAGCGATTCTTGTAGTTCATCCCGTCTCTTCTCTGCTTGTTGATTTGCGCGCCGTTGCACAGCGACGTACTTTTCCACCAGCGAAGCCGACTCCCACGCTGTCCCCGATCTGTCCTTTGGTCTCGCCGCTAATATCTGATTTATCTCCTCCATAAGTCGTTGTTGGGTCTCTATCGCGTCCTCGATCGAGCTTTCAAGGTTGGCCAGCTTCATAAGTGTACTGTATGACGACGTGGCCATTAACGGGGCTTGTTTGGGTTCCGAGATCTTGTTCGGGAAATCGAGCGAGTAAACACCATCTTCGAGATGGAATACGAGAGCGTTCGGGGGAAAGTTTCGGTCTAGGAGCGTGCCTATAAAGTTGAGTCGACGAAGGTCTATCGATTCCTCGAGCAGGAAGATCCACGATGTTTGTTTTGGTCGCCGGACCCAGACGCGGACAGTCAAGGCGCAGCTTCTCGAGATGGTCGAATCGGAGTTTTCGAGGCTGAAGAACCTAAAGTTAAAGTTCTACTGTATAGTTAGGTGTCTGCTCAGCTCGAGAGTGTCTGTACATCTTACCGCCGCCTTCTCGCGCACTTCGCTGACGTAGACGGGCTCAGTCTCCCCTTCGACGTGCAGCGAGTAAAAGACATCCCCAACCGACTCCTCAATCAACGTCTCAAGCTTCTTCTGTCTCGCGACGGGGTTCGCATGCGCCAAGCTCAGACTCGTCCTTCTCTTCTGTTGTGGTCGCAAAGCATCAGGCCGCGTAGCGTCCTTCCTTAAGCTCTCCGACGATCGCGATGGATGCAATTGGCCCGTCTCCCTCACCACAGGCAGCTTCTTGGGGCTCGTATTCAGGTCGGCGTCGTCGGCAGTCCTCAAGTTCGTTGGCGCAAAAGACAGGTTGCGTAGCCAGACCCCGCGCAAATGGCGGAGCTTGCGATTGCGGGCGAGGAGACGGGGACGACGGGGTTCAGCAAGAGAAGACATGGTGACGATGGCATGCTGCGAGTGCGCGCAGCTGATAAGTGTAGCTGACTATGACATTGGGCGAGTAAGGAATACGGATCGAAAGTGAGGGCGAGAAACGGGGGTTATATCTTGGTGGTTGGCGAGGTGGTCCAGGAGAGGAGGCGTCATGGAGGTATGGGAAGCTCGGAGCTTAAACTCAAGGTCACGAGCCGCGATAGTTGCAACTCGGCTATAGCGATTGCGACACGAGGCAACACAAACAAGTTTAATTGTCTTTGATAAAGGAGTATTTAATGTCTATTGAATGTTCCGACTTACAATTGTTACTATTGTTGGTTTAGTGAAGCCAAGAGAGCTCAATCCACCACACTACACTGGAGCTACTGTCACTGCACAATCGTCACATCTCACATTGCACAAAAAGGAAGAGCTCGATTGATCATCGACAAAAGGAAACATGTATTAAGTCTAAATGTAAATGCCTAAAAGTTTGTGAAAGAAAGAAAATGTCATCCGGCTGGATGTTTGTCCAAATGTGGTGTTTGTACCTCCCAATTGCCTTGCCTGTACACCTTTCATATCCCAGCCAGTAAAGCCGTCAGTCGTCACCATGTTTTTGCAGTCGTGCATTGCTTAGTTGCGGATGAAGGAGTAGCAGTCCTTCTTCTCCTCGAGGTACTCCTCCTCACAGGGCTCGGTCTCAGGGGCGACCATGTAGTGGCAGTTGCCGCTCTCAGCAGTCTGGTCGAACTGGATGGCAGCGCAGACGAGGATGTGAGCGATGTCGCCGCGCTTGGTACCGGAGTGGATGGTCTGGAGAGCACCCTGAGCCTGGCAGATGGCGAGGCAGTGGTTGACATCGTTGGCGTGCTCCTGCTTGGTGCGGGTGATGTACTCCTTCTTGAAGCCCTTGTTGCAGATGGGCTGGTAGTGGCTGCTCAGGTCCTTCTTGCTGTACTGAGATCCGGGGCCGTAGCTGGGAGTTCCGTGGCCGTTGTTGCTGCCAGATCCGTTGCCAGAGCCGTTGCCAGAGCCGTTACCGCTTCCGTTGCCAGATCCGTTGCCATTGCCAGAGCCGTTTCCGTTGCCGTTACCAGAACCATTGCCGGAACCGTTGCCGTTGCCGCCGTTGTTAGATCCGTTGCCTGATCCGTTACCAGATCCATTGCCGTTGCCGTTGCCTCCGTTGTTGGAACCGTTGCCGCTTCCATTGCCAGATCCGTTGCCGTTGCCACCGTTGTTGGAACCATTGCCGTTGCCGCCGTTGTTGCCGCCGTTGTTGCCGCCGTTACCATTGCCGTTCTGGCCATCCTTGTCCTTAGGAGTGGTCAGGATATCAAGATCGATGGCAGCTTGATCCTCATCAGCCTCGCCACCAACGTCAAGGTCGAGAAGATCCTCAAGGTCCAGGCCATCCTTGCCCAGGAGACCATCCAGAAGACCAGGCACAACACCATCCTCACCCAGAAGGCCATCCAGGAGACCACGGCGCTTGTGAGTGAGAACATCGACATCGATAGTAGCTTGGTCGGTGTCCTTCTTGCCACCGACATCGACATCGACGAGGCGGTCGGCTCGCTTGGCGTGGGTGAGAACATCAACGTCGATAGTAGCCTGGTCATAATCCTTCTTGCCACCAACGTCGACATCGACGAGGCGGTCGGATCGGCGCTTGAGATCGATGAGAGGCTTGCCGTTGAGGTCAAGGCGGAGAAGACCATCGGGGCCGAGGAGGTTGAGGTTGGCCAAAGGAGGCTTGCCATCCTTGCCCTTGCCAAGGTTGAGGTTCACGAGGCCATCCTTGCCGATGACGTCGAGGTCAGCCAGGGAGCCGTCCTCGCCAACGTCAAGGCCGAGAAGAGGGTCGACGGTCATGCCATCCTTGTCCTCATCGATGTGCTCGCTCTCGGGGAGCTCGCCAGTGATGTGGAGGTACTTCTCAAGATCCTCCTTGCTGAGAAGGCCGAGAAGAACAAGCATCTGAATGTCGTGGATGACAGTGTTCTTCTTGCACACCTTCTCAGGAACCTGGTAGCAGTTGTCGGTGCTGCATCCTCGGCGGTAGTGAACCGACTTCTGAGGAGTGGTGGGAGTGACAGTGATGTACTTGTCCTTGGCCTCGACCTTGTTGGGCTTCTTGGTGATGATGTCGAGGGTAGGGCAGATGCTCAGGTCGATGAGGGTCGAGATGTCGAGGAGGCAACCGGTCTCACGGCTGATGACCTCGAGCTGGGAAATGATGTTGGAAGGCATCTTGAGATTAAAAAGTTGGTAGTTGGTTTGTAGTCGAAAGAGTGACTGAAGTTTGTACTAAAGAGTGAATGAAGAGGAGAGTAGTAGATGAGATGAGATGATTGTGAGTGATGATGAGAGTTGAGTTTGGGAGGAACTACCATCCCATTATATACCCAGAATCTCTCAACTCAAAGCCCCTTGAAGCTCTCACAAGAATCCCATCCTCGCAAAGACCCTCCATGGTGAGACCTCTATTCCGCGTCGGAAGCTAATCTCGGTCGATTGATCATAGACTCCCTAGTCAATCTCGGGTCACGATCAACCAAGAGATTGATCCTTCACCAAAGCCTCCTTGAGGAAAAGAAACAATCCTGCCGATCGTAGAGAAGCGAAGTCTGCCGGATGGATAGCTAGGAGGTACGCTTAGATGTGCCTCCGAGACAACAGCTCCAGCCGACAATAAGTGTCTCATTGGCGCTGGGCCGCGGCGGATCTCGCTGCTTCAGAGTGTTGTCAGTCTCGATGAAGGCATTGTTCAATTGCAAAGGCAATTGGAAGCACATCATAGTATTCATGCCATCACTTCAATTCCTTTAATTGACCTCAATCGCATTCAACAACACTCACCTCTTCCCCTCCAAAACTCCCTCATGACGTATCCAACGCAAGGAGTTCTCGTCCCTGAAAATCGCCCTCACCCGCAAAAGCAAATACTGCCAGCCCCCCGAACTGATGATCGACAATGCAAAACACCAAAAAAACGCTTAGATTCAACTGAACCCTGCCGAAAAAGGTCCTGGCAGGCCGTGACAGGTCAAAAATAGTGAGACGGCACGATACTAGCTCCAAGACAATACAGAGGGGCGAACCCCGTTTGTGACGGGTCCCCCCTGCAGATGAGACAGAAACAAGTCTATTGTTCATCTCGGCGTCACGGAAAATCTAGTGGCGCCCTTGTTTGCTTTGCCCTATGTGAATCGCTTCAGCTTAGTTATCCCTTTCTCGTTCTATCCCGTTGACCGGGTCCTCGGCCCCCTTCCAACCTATGATCTAAGGGTATCCAAGTTGTCTGTTTGCTCGAGCAGGTTCACCAGCGGCAGGAACAAGCTCTCTCCCTGCTCGCCCTGCGACACGGCTGGTAGAAGCTGCTTCAAGTCCTCCCATGTCTTCCAGTACCATCCGTCGCACTTCTGTGGCTCTAGTACCTGTGTTGTGGGTTAGTCAGGTGAGCGGCGCGGGAGAAGCAGCTCGTATTTGACGTACCTGGGGTTGTGCCGTCTTGTCCTCCATCTCGCATAGGACGAAAAGGGTGATGTAGTGCTTTGCCTCCTTTTCGAATACGTCGTTTGTCACAGCGACGATCTTGATGCCTCGGACTTTGAGGCCCGTCTCCTCGAGGACCTCGCGCTCAGCGCACACGAGGAAGCTCTCACCATAATCGAGATGGCCGCCAGGGAGTTGCCAGGTGCCTATGTCCCCATTAGCTTGCGTGTATTTGCATAGTATCAACATGACTCACCCGCTCCATGGCTTCCCTTGCGCTTCCCAGTGACCATCTTGCCATCAGGCCCATAAATAATGGCAGAAACGCCAACGCGGGGGTTTGGTGCAGCTGAGGCCATTGCGGATTAGATGCTTGAACAAAAGTGTTAACCCAATAAATGAGGCTTGGTGAAAGTGAGGTGAACGCGATGATTTCGATGTAAATGCGACAAACTACGAGCTGATGAGAAACACCTTTATCGATCCTTCGTGAGGGCGCCCAAGGCGCAGCGACGCTGACTCATCGCCGAAAATCTGCCTTCTACGGCCTCCGTTATTGCGCAGCGATCGTGGAAAAATAGTAGTGGAAGATTAGTGGACGTTGATGGAGTTGCCGATATGCCTTGTAATACAGATTGAACAGATTCTACACTAGATATTGGGGTCCTCTAAGGCTACAAGGTTAATAGGTAGTTGTCGAATTTTTCTTGTGTGGTGGTTCAGGGTAATTGAGGGTGTCCCAGCGTGATACAGTTCAAATCGGGTTTTACGACCAGGAATGCCCATCACAGCCTGTTAAGTAGTGCTGATGATGGTTATTTACAGTTCCTGTCATTGTACGAGGCCCCATGATGTTCTTTTGTGTTATTCAGGCCGTGATCAAAATCTCAATGATCATCGTGCAACTGCGACTCATCATCACAGCTTTAAAACACTAGCAACTTTTCGTCATTTATTTGCTCATGAACACATCTAATATTTAACATGGCCAAAAACGCTCTAACTCTGATGGTCTATGCGCAAAAGGAACAAAAAAAGGCCCTGCCAACAAAAAAAACGGCTCTCATCAAGTCGTAAACAATCCGTCAAACAAGACGCTTCACAGCATCTAAATGTGAAGCCTCTGAATGTACTCCATATGCCTTGGCGCTCTGCCTGCGATGGGGCGTCCATCCCCACAGCCACGACAATGGAGGTTTCTAGGAAAGAGGGTGGCTAGTCGAGCCTCGTTGTCTCACAGGACAAACTCGACTTGAAACACTTTCAGAGAACAGTTGACAGAGCCTCATCCCATGACGGCTCTCGTCAACCAACCTTTGAAAGGGCAGCTATCTATTCCTCGACATCACGGGCGCCAACCCGCTACAAGGCTGTGTTATGCCTCGGCTGCACGAGGCCTGCGAATATAGTTTTTCAACGTTCGGATTCTTGCACCGAACCTGTCTCAGCAAGCCGGCGAACGGAGGCATCGACACGTGCCGATGTCTGACGGGGGAGGACAGTCTCAGAGGACAACGTTGGGCCAGACAGTAATGTCAGGCCGCTGGGGCTGGTCCTGCACCAAAGGTTTCGCCAGGCTCGCCCGCCAGTCATGGGAACGGCTGCGAGGGCGCGAACAGTCCATACAGCGCGTCCTGGGAAATGTCCTTTTCTTGGTCGTTCAAGAAGTCGAGCAGTCCTGGTGATGTACCAAAAGCGGGATCGAAATGGTCCATGTGAGGGATGTAATCAGATGGAACATACGTACCCGTTGATGCCGTTGTGGTAGGCGCCAGACCGGGAGCCGAAGGGGTCATGGCCAGAGGAAAGAAGAAGCTCTCGTCAAGGCCTGCCGGCTGGGGTCCCTGCTCCGGGCCTGCGGAACTGCTCTCTTTCAGAGTGGTCTGGAACTCACGGACCATATCTTGGAGCACGCTGAGCGGCTTCTTGAGGCCAAAGTTGCATCCAAGCTGCAGCTCGCTGAGGCATGTCCAGAAGAAGGAGATGGGCTCGGTGAATTGACCTCTCTCGTGACGCTCTTGGCGAAGGATCACAATGACAGCCGAGTAGACAGCATACGAGAGTAGGAATGGCGCGCGGCGGAGAGTAAACGACTCCCGATATCGCCGGACCAGCTTCTGGATCATCAGAGCACTCTGGATGCATGCCTCCTCACCGCGTCGCTTGGAGCTCTCGTCGGTGTGCCTCCTAAGGTGACCCTCCTCAAGGAACGCGCGGTGTAGCAAGATGGTGAGCGCATGGAACGTGGTACTGTACCGACCGTTAGCAAATAGGGACCCCTACGTGGGGGCACTGGGGTAAGCTCACTGTGGGGTGATTTGATGCGGTGGAGGCGTGATGGTGGTAGTATCATCGGGGTCGAACCGTAGGTGGCTGGGTAAGCTGTTCTGCCACTTCTCAAACTCCCTCTCGATCGATTCCTTCTTGTTGAGGAGGTACTCGGTCGTGTACTTGACACACTGGATGCCGTACAGATCATTGATCCTTGTAGAGATCTGCAGTATGCGGACGAGACTGCTGAAAGTTGACACGGCGTGGGCAGGTTGACGTCCATATGGAGGTGGAGCCGAAGCCGGAGACTTGGGATCGACGTAGGGCTCCCACTCCTCGAGCTCCTCAAAGGTGTCGAGCAGCTGGAGTGGCACCCTGGCCTGCGCAGAGGCGAACATGCAGGGGCGTCCGAGGTACAGGGCCTGGGTAGCATCGGTGGTGAAGGCGGCCCAGTATAGGCGCTTGCGCATCTCCTGCTCAAGGTCCCGTCGTAGTACCCGCTCAGTGGTGACACCGCCCGTGCTCTCATAGTCGGGACCCAGCATCAGGTGGCAACCCAAGTCGATAATCATGCGATGCGCAGTTCCTGACAAACTCCAGCCGGCGCTCGGTCTACCCTGCGATACAAGCGACACACTGGTCAAGAGCAGAGCGAGGGCCGAAGGGATGCTCGGTTTATCCAGCTCGTCAACGAGAAGTTCGCGGAATCGGTCGTAGAAGCGTCTGCCGACAGTTTGGGGGTCATCCCGGTCTGCGCGAAGACATAGGCGATCGCTGTATAGAGAAGTCGAGTAGAAAATGGCATTGAGAAGGAGTTTGTTCGCAAAGGGTCCGCCGCCGCTAGCGAGACTGTCCATGATGGCAGGTCGGTACGAAATAAGGTAGGCGTAGTGCTGTCGGTTGAAGTGCAGGTCGAGAAGATGCTTGGCAAGCTCGGGATCCACGCCATCCAGGTCCATCAAGTCTCGTGGGTTGCGGAACATGCGCGCTTCTCGTTGTCGTTGAAGCGCTGCATTGCTGATGAGGCGGGCTTTCGAGGCCGAAATAGCATCGTCGCCCTTGCGGGTCATGGTATTGATGTTCTCTCGATGCTGGGCGCGGGATGTGGGGTTCATGATACTGGCGAGACCGTGGACTGCAGAAACGTAGCCGTTTTCGTGGAAGACGCCGGCGACTCGGGCTTCGCTGGGTGACAAGCCGGTGCCATCGCCGTTGCCGTCGTTGCTGATCGGGCGAGGTACCAACTTTGCAGGAGCAAGTTCGGTCGAGTCGACGGGTGCATTCGTTCGCGAGAGGATAGTGTTGAAGCTGTCGAGCCGCGGTTTGGTTTCACCGTCGGTCGGACCAACGCTGCTTCGGGGCGGCGAGGAGAGGAAACTGGCGCCCATTTCCTGCGCCGCTGTCGAGGCCGTTGGGGTCGGAAGAGGGCTCGCGATGGCGGCGGTCGAAGCCAGACGGCTCAGGCCATGTGTGGTGTAGTCCTGAGATGCGCGGGAAGGATGATCGGCATCCATAAGTTCGGCAGTCCACGCAGCTTGCATCTCGGGGGTGAGGATTCCGGCAGCCTTCATGTGGTCGAGCATGGTTGCGATGGTCGCCTCTAGACTCTGCACACGGGCACGAGAGGGACGGGGCTCACGTCGGGCATCGTGAGGGTACACGCAGGCCAGGTTGTTTGTGCTGCACTCGATACATTGGGGGCGCGCGCCGTCGCAGCGAACCTTCTTCTGGCGACATGGTGTGCAAGTCTTGCAGAGAGCGCCACCGGACGAAGGGCGCGAAACTCCCCTAGAGTCTCGTCCGGTGCGTTTCACAATCTTGTTTGGGCCCGTCATTTGCGATCGCCTCTTGTTTGCCGCGGGCGCGGGCTTCGTCGGGGGCGGGGAGAGGTCAGGACGGCGGGCGACGGTAGTGGTGATGAGGCTGGAAGGAATATCGTGGTGTTGAGGCGTTGACTTGAGCGAAATGTTAGTCAAGCCCTGAGTCTGGGTCTGGGCTCGGGGCATGGATCGAATCGGATGTGGATGGCAGGTGAGCGGCATCGGTCGCCGGTTATTTCGGTGAGCGTCTCTCTTCTCCTGCCGCCAGGTCGGGTGTCTTGCCATTCCTGCGGGGAGCATCGGGCCATATTTCTAGGTGAACGGCCCACTGAAGAGTAACGGACTCCAACCCCGAGCCACTAGAATTCGGCTTCTGAGCCCGCTAGAGGGGCACTTCCCCGGTCAAATCGGGGTCCAGCCCGGATCCACCCGATTTCCTCCGCAATGGCAGGGTCATCAAGGCGACGGTGAGTGGTGGACGAAAAAGCCTGATGTTCACTCACCGGTTGGAGCATGTTTCTTTGATGATGAAGCTATCGTTCAATTGGGATATGATTTCCAGAGTTGTCACACCCAGCACGTGCGGGCATAGCTCGGCATCCTCGGTGTCCAAGCTGAATATTGTGGCATCCAATACCTCAACAACTCTCTCTACCATGATGCACAACATGCAGTTCGGCATGTTGATACCCCGCATTGGTCTAATTTGGAACAGGTTAGGCATATGAGCGATGCAGCCTGAGTCGTCAAATGAAACGAGTCAAGAAACTCGTCACATATGTTGTGTGCAACCCGCGTTCGGATGAATGGAGCTTCTCTAGTCAGGAACCTACTACATATTGCACATCATAGCTTTCTGTTCCCCGCATCAGCAAGCCCGAGATATGTCCTAAGATCAAGCTCTTTGACCTCAAAGTGTGAATTCGTCAACTCAGCCCTACTATTGGTTGTGACCATGAACTTTGCAGATCCCGAATGGCGATATTAGATGGAGGTCATACTCATGGAACCACGTAAACTGTTGTCAGCCATGCTACCAAAAGTGGTGGCTTCAATCCTCTTTCACGAGCACCACCATCTCGCAGCCCTCCTCTCTTCTGCCTTCCTTTCTCCCGAGCAGCTGACGACTCCGAAGTTTAATGAAACCTTGCAAGGGCCTGGGAGGCATCAGGCAAGTGAGCCAAAAGGCCCAAACAAGAAGGAATGCGGAGAACTAGAGATACCTATGTGGATGAGGGTTGGTGAGCGTCAAGAAACGATCCGTTCCAAACCGAAGCGTTATGGCTGCCCCGTCTAGGTAGCTGACGCTCAAACCATCGAATTTTCATGCCACTTTCACATGAATAGACTCTATCAGAAGCCGATGGTCCGTCCTGGCACTCTCGCCCTGCTACCCCTCTTTCACATGAAGGCGACATCGAGTAAACAAGCTGGAAACGTCTAGGGATCAATGATCCATTCAGGTAAGTATGGCCGTATCTTCCAATTGCCCCAGCCGGCTCTCGATGCCCCATCCTGCATAGGTAGAGTGTGTGCAGATAGCCCAAGCGGGGAGGGTTGCTCCAGGAGGTCCCCAAGATCCCGAAAAGACTCGGAGCTCGGATAAGACGACGAAAACGAGAGCTGGGTTGGCATCCCATTGCTTTTAGAGAAATAAAATCTATGAGTTCATCCCCTGATCGACACTCTAGTTGATCTGGTGGATGAGGTATGATGGTGAGCCTAGCAAGTAGTTACAACCTCTAAGGCACCTATACTTGCATGGTAAGGATGATAAAAAGCATGACCTTGACTAGCATTAACTAGCAATAAGTAAAAGGAGAAATTACATCACATTGTGAGAGTATTAATACTGTATGATTATTCCGTTATTTGTCTAAACTATCTTTCCTTCTTTCGGTAGAAATCGAATCTACTTCTATACTACTCACTTGGTAGAAATGAACGTCCAGGTGGCTAGGTTTAGTGCTTGAATTGGACGAGCACAGCAACCTACCAACAACGCTCTTGCGTGCACCATATGTCCACCCAAACGGTGGAAGCGTGATGATAAAGAATGCACTGAAGTCGGCTATGTAGCTATCAAATGGTACTTTGAACAATTGCCGAGGGACGGGAAGGTTGTTCGACTAGTGTCCGTCTTTAGCCACAACGGTAATAGGCAAGTACATCAAGTCAAGCTATGCTCGATGTATCTTTCATCAAGATCCACGCCAAATTCCTAGTGCCGCTACTTAGTTCCCCAACCAGAGACATGTTCTCTTATATCTAGCCCAAAGTCTAACTTGTAACTTGAGCCGGCATCGGAGAACGCAACATCTCCAACAAATCTAAACGGAATCAGCTCATGTCCAATGTGTATTAGGCACTAGACTCAGGGCCAGGTTCTTGCCCCCTGATACGCTGGCACTTATCGACGCTATTTCCAGCAATGTGTCGTCTGGTCCATGAGCATCGGGGAATCAGTCCATATTGGGAAGAGCAAGCAAAGAACCGGCCCTTTCACGATGACTTTGGTCTCGCAAGTTTTATTGGCGTGTAGCTTCATATAAGAGGTGTCTTAACTACCATCCAGCGGGCCTTACTACGGTTCTATCCCTTGTCTGTCCCATACCATCGTGCATGTCATCCTCAAGAAGCTGCCCGTCAAAACCGGTGTGGTTACAACCCTGAAAATAGAACTTGACAACTCATTCACAACATAACTCCTGTAATTGGCCCCAGAAAGGCTTGGCTTTTACCGGGTCGAGAAAGTACCGAAGCATATTCAAGTCGGAAGCCCAGCATCCGAAAGCTTCACAGACTCTGTCATCCTTCAGCCTGACCACTCGTTTTTAGCCGGAAAACTTCACTTCAGGCATGGAACCAAAGATCCATTTGCAAGGGGTGCCTTCCTTTGTGGCGCAATGAGGCACAGATGCGATGCGTTATCTGCGGTGGTTTGTGGCGTCGCAGTGTATTGCTGCATTGGGATCGATGTCGATCCCGCTTCAAACACTGTTTTCCTCCACTCTCATATCGAGAGGCTGTGCATTCAGCAAGCCTCTGGATGAAGAATTAGCAAGTTTCTAAGGTTTTCTCGGATAAAGGTTGCTTCTTTGAGATTACTGGTTTGTCTGCAACTCCTTTGAGCTTTGAGTCCCGCGATTAAACAGCACAACTAGTTACCTAGGCTTCAAGCCTCAGCGACAAAGTCTTCACAGTGGTTTCAATACAGAGTTACCAAAGGATCAGATCCCAATTCATACAAAAGTCTTGACTATAGATGCAGTATATCATATCACTGAAAGTAACAAGTACCTAATCTCTAAGCGTTTTCAACTTGAAAAGTAGGCAACCCAAGCCGAAGCCTAAAATTAGCAGAGCTGCTTCCCATTAATGTTCCAAGGTAAGCTCGAAACCTAAAGAGCTTAAATCGGAGCTGCAACTCGAGAACTCGAAAATGCCTATCTCGACAAGGCACCAAGACTCAGGTAGGTTGAGTAGACTTTGGTAACGTTACCTCGGGTAAATCAGTCAAGTAACCTTAAGTCAGCCGCACGGGAATGGACGGTGAGCTTTATCGTTTCAAGTACGGGATGTGGCTCGCTGACTGCTGCAATATGCTTGGGCTTGCCAACACCCTCTACCTGGTGAACATTGAATTGTTTGCCCTTCCTGGGTACAGTATTCAGCAACTGAAATTATCGAGATTTCTCTCATTAACTAGATCATAACTTCATAGTCCAAATCCATTTGTGTTTTAGTGACAAAATTGTCATTGACGCTCATTGGTTCCTTTTCAAGCTTGCCCATTCTTCCTGTCCCCCTGTCGAGCTGAACAACCACCCTACTGCATGCATTCTTTCTCACGTAAGCTCTCGCTAAAGTATCACACACTCGCTCGGCGCTCCAATATCATGGACCCGCACATCGTCCAATGGGTCTTGCATGCATCCCAGCATCGGCACTTCTGGTGGTGTTTGCGTTTGAAATTGTGCCTCGCGTCTTGCCATCCTGTAGAGCCTCCTCTTCATGGCCAGAGCCTCTTCTAGGTACTCAGCTCCCTCTACGTCGTTCTCATAGTCGAGTAAAATTGCCTCTATCTCGGCAGATCGGTAAGAGTCTGTGATGGACGCCCAAACCATCTTGAGGTAGTCAGGCGTAAATGCAGCACCATTAGGTCGGCTAGGAGCAGTCTGCTCTGTCAACACGATGGCCTCATCGACATATTGGTGTGATTCCATAAGAAGTTCTGGATCCTGGTCGAATATCCGTAGGACGTGGTTCAAAATAGATCCAAGACCCAAGAGCAAACCCCACGCGAATCTGTATGAGGATAAAACCCTCATGGCCATGGGTGGAGCTTTAGGTGTCATGGTGGCCATTGTTGCAAATGTGACGAGTTGGCGGATTCTTGCCTTTTCGGACTGTACAAGATTGTACATGCACCGAAGCTGATACTGATAACGCCTCGGTGAGCGAATGTAGATTGCCGCTTCTGCCATCGTTGTAGGCTCAAGACTCAAAAATGTACCTTGATGGTACCGAACAGGACGAGGAGTACCCGTGTTTTTGCAGGCATTCCAAAACCACGGGCCCAACTCGAACCTCGGGTTGAGAATGTTTGCCAGAACCTAGAGCCTTGATGTCAGTATGTGGTGCAAGGCTACATAAAATCAAGAACACTTACTGCTAATTGAGTCAGTCCCTGGAAATATTCTGGCTCAATATCCTCTGCCTTTCCAGCTTCAACAGCTTCACGGAATAGATGTGATATCATTTCCCGATGCTGTTCCGCGTGCTTGCGGTCAAGCCAAGACTGAGGCCGTTAGTGGCTGGATGGGTGCATATTGTGGCTTGCAGGTACTCACATGGCAAATGTACATGACAGAAACTGTGCGCATCTTTGTGACGACAGGCTCTGAAGGGTCCTCTATTGACTTTCGAGTCGCGGTCAAAGCTTCGCCGTACTTTGTCAGAGCATCCACCTTGGATTGCTGGTATTGGCGAGATCTGTATAGCGCGACCATGGCGGACACGCAGGCATCGAGGGCTGGACTAGAGCCCAGTTGTTGTGGAAGATCGGGGATGAGCTTGCCTCCAAAGGCACGTAGATCGTATCGAATGTCTTCGATGCCGAGGATGTGGACGAGCGACGACGCGACTCTTGTCTTGCCATTGCTGGGACTTTTTCTCGGTGTCGGAGTCAATCGTTGATCCTCAACACCAAAAGACTGAAACTTCCATCGCTTGACACCATTCCCAACGCAATTGATGGATAGTCGTTTGCATCGGCCGCATTTTGGTTGGACTTTGTCACACTGCCCACCACTCCAAGGTTAGCGTGGGACGGGTCGCAACGTTAGGCGCGCATCCTCCCGCGCGGTGGCTGGCGTGGCTGGGCTTACCCTTTTCTTCTGCTTCCTACAGGCTTCGCAGCCCGTGCTGGAGGGAGTTCCAGGCATGTTTTAGGGGATCAGGCGGTGGTATTTGGGGTAGTGGAATGAAGTAAAGACACGCGATGGACGTGATGACATGTGCTGACCTGATTACAGAGTTTAAAAGAGGTGACAACGGTTGGTATATAACTCGCGCATCAGCATCAGCAATGCCAACAAAGGTTCCATAGCACGTGACGTGATCTGTCCCTGCAGAGTTGCAGCACATGGGGTTTTTCGGCCGCAGCGAGCATGCGGGCTGAGGTTGAATTAAAACCAACTCCGCCCTGGGGGGGCTGTGTCTGTGTGTGAGTGGCCCAGGGGTCTCAGCCTTATAACCGACCCGGCTAAAAAAAGGATCCTTCAAATGACAGAATAAGGGCGCGGTTATCGTCTGAGGAGGAAAAAAGTTTGGGGTTTTGAGATGGATGCGGGCATCCGCGGAGAGACAAACTCTCCGGACTGTAACCCTCTCCGTTCGGGGATAGCCAATTAGACTTGGTGAAAAGGATCTTTGCGCTGAGTAAGAGGGACAAGAGAGGATAGATACGAGGAAAAGTCACGCAATCCCTGGAATCTAGAGCGGTAATTTGCCAACGGCAGATCAAGATGAGCACGGTAGCATGGCCCCGGACGGAGAGGACAGAAAGCCTGCCAATCTGCCCAGCGCCAACTGTCGACAGCGACAGGGTGGTCAGACCTTTAACTGCGGCTACGGACCAATCTCATGGCCTCTTATCGCCAAGCGACAACTGATTGCCCGTTGCGGCTGGAATATTCCCCACTTGGTGTCCTGGTTAGTTGTATATCGCCGGACGGGGCCGGACAGGGGATGCTTGTGACTTGCGTTTCAGTGGAACCGTGCGTTGGACGAGACACGGATGAGGATTGGTATGGTCTTGATGGTGGTGTTGTGTTGCACGGGAAGAGGGTGGCACCAAAGGTCCTCCTTCGGTTTCGGTTTGACAGCTCGGCATGTGGGAGGGAGACAGTCAAGCCACAGCGAGGGAGTCATTGATCATGTGTGGCGCGTAACTCTAGGGTAACATCCATGAAGAGGATGTATATACTCTCCATGCCCAACACAAGACTTGTTCTGAGTCTTTCGTGTCTTCTAGTGTCTTCTAGACTATTGGGAACTATTTAGTTCGTAGTGCGTCAACTAAATGATCTACATGCGTCACCTGCTCAGACAACGAACCCTATCAGGAACAACAGGCCAACACCCACTCTCCAATTAGAGGACTCATGTTGACGCGGCAAAAGGTCTCTTCATCACGATTGCATAGGTAGTCATCCATTACACAACCACTCATTCGACAAGGCAGAATACCTTTACTTCCCCATATTCGGCTCCTTTTTTCATTGTTTCAAGCCCGTTAGCACGCGCGAGGCCTCATTTCTGACCCCTATCGTGAAGGCCCCAGCCACAGTAATCAGCCACCGGCATGCCCGATGCCATGCCGGGGATTTCTGCATCCATTGTGTGTGGCTTGGGAGACACCAACACAACACAGCCTAAGAAATGAACGAATCGTACATCTGTTCCTGGACCTCGCAAAAGAATAGACTAGAACGCTTCTGTAGATCAAACAACCAAACAGATTGCGTAGGTGCAACATTCTATGAATGACGCATGGGCAACGTGACGCAACGTATATGCACGAGAGCTCGTGTGGGAACTTGAAAGAGCTAACACTTGCAGGGTCGATAATCTTATCTTATTGGACAATGGACCATTTTCGGATCTGCATGTCGTGTTCACCTGGGCTCTAAACTCAGGGAGGCCTCGGCCAAGACTCCAGGCACGAACAGGCTACAGCGATTGATTCACAAGACATGATGTTCCAGGTACCGAATGTATCGATAATGGTGAATGAATTGACGAGATGAAATACTTCCTGAGAAGTCTAAAACAAACTATCTAAAGAATCAAAGGAATGTAGCTAATAATTAAAACCATACAATCATAAACAGTTTACCTCGCGGCCCCCAAATCTCTTGTTTCTGCACGCCACTCCCCCAGTTACTAGGTACTCCTTGCATGAACCCTCCCAAGCTTCCCTGCGTGCGCCACACACTAGTTGGGGGTTCCCAAGCGTCTGTCTCAACCACTCGCACTGCTTTCCCCAGCACCAATTAGCTGGAGTATCAGGATGCCACTCATGGCGGCCATCAGGGCCCAATGGTAGCCGAGTTCAGATGTTGCGCCAGAACCCTTGAATTGGAAGCCTCCAACCTTGGATCTGTGGTTTGATCGTGACGATGGTTTTTCCTCAGATAGAATCGCCACCGTTTCTTTTCTGCTGCTCGAGCCGCCTTCTGTTGCTGCAGGGGAACCATAGTATTCTTGGCCGTATGGAGATGGATACCATTGCTGCGACATGTCTTCTTCTCCACCGGGGCCAAGGCGTGTAAGTTTCCACTTGCCGGCAGACTTGGTAGAACGTCGCCACTCGAAAGTTTCAAAGTGGTTGTTTGTACCATCTCCGACAACCATGGTGAACCTGAACCAGGTAACAGGGTCGGCGTACTCGCACTGCAGAACGATCTGGCAAGGCATGATACCGCAGCTTGGAACACCAGGCAGGTGAAAGGTTGATTCATGGCCGGACCTCTCGACATAGAGCATCGGACTGCCCTGGACTCTTGAACCAGCGTAGAGAATCGTTGGACCGTTCCAACCCTGAGGCATGTCGGCAGAGTATAAAGCTGATGAACCGGGGGCGGCGATGTGCAGAACCATCCTGGAGGAAGAGTTCATCCAGGTGAATTGTATGTTTTGAGGAAGACCCATGAGAGCCACCTCGTGAGGAATCTCTATAGGACTATCCGGTCTCCAAGATCCTTCTCCAAGAGAGTAGGGGTCCTGAAGAGTAGGTACAAACAGTGGGAAGAGCATCTTGGTCGTGTTGAGTAGAAACCTGGGGTTGAAGTTGCTGTTGCTTTTTGATCGAGTGTTTGCTGATCTGCTGCCTGATGCTTTGTCTCAAGACTATGTTTCGAATGCTGCTGAATATCCTCGATCAACGAGATACCGGAGGCCGTGTTATATACAAGAGAGTCATCCATCTTGAAGAGAATCAAGACTCGACCCAGATCTGGAACACGGTAGGCGTTTTCAGGTACCTGATGGACCGTTTGGTATGGATGACCTAATTTGCCCAGAGTTCTAGGTAGCTAGCGGGATGGATTACCTCTCCTACGTACCCTACCTTACCCAACTAACTAGCGGGCGCCGTTGAACGGATTGGCTTTGGTTGGCTCCATTGCAAGGTGTGACGACACACCCCGGTGAGAGGAGGAGAACACACCAGGCCACCTTCAAGGTCAGCAAGAAAAAAACACCAGGCGATTCTTTCCCTCAGCCTTAAATTGCTCCATCTACCGACAAACATCAAGCAAATCGGTAGTGATTGGTTCTACTGAAGATCCGTCCTTGTTGGTAAACTAAGCAAGCCACAGTTTTCCACACTGTGGTCCATCATCCTTGTCGTGTGGTTTTACAGCTTTTGAACCCTTGACCTTCCCTAATCGGGTCCATTCTGCGCTGCATGGGTCCAGTGCATGCAGCAACACGTCATGATCAACTCTCGACAGTAGAGGGGGGGTGGAAGTGTGGCTGGTACCACATGGCGTCCAGGGGGTGAGTTACCAATCGAGTTGAATTTCGCGGTCCCTTGCAATATTGGGTCTTGGCGGGTGGTGATGCTATCCAACGGCGTTGCTCAACACACACTTTCATATACACACAATCTCCTCACACGCCTCACACGATCCACTCACTTGTCATGATCTCGTTCGTGTTCACGCCCCCCTACACCACATTCGTCTTTTTCCCCTGCAGAAGCCTACAAAGGTGTCCACCGTGAACCAACCACAACTCACAATCCCCGACCTCCTATACTTGGACCACCACCCCAGATCCCCGACGCCTCATCGATTGACAGGCGGGAAAACAGGCTGTGCACACTTTTCAGCCCAAAAAGCGGAGCCCAGATTGACGGCGGCCAGGTTCTCACACCCACCTCCCAAGGGTTCGGTATGGTGTCCCATATGCAATCTTGCGCCATCCCGAAATCCAGGGCGCAGTCCTTTTGGTAGAGGCTCAGATGCAGTCTACTCCTTTTTTTTCTCCATGCGTACGTGGCTTGTTTGTGGCTTGTTATCACTTTATTGGCTAACCCTCTAGAGGAATGGACTTGGGGTTCGTTTATAAAGTGCTTAGAAGGGGTTGTTTCGTTGTTTCTGCTTCGGACTTTGGTATCAGAGTCCAAAACAAAACACCCCCTTCCCCCTTTTCTTCCCGTTTCGTACCTTGTTGCCGCTCGAGATCCTCTACTCATCCGCGTCTTTCATGCATCTTTGGGTTCATTTGTTGTCTTTGGCAAGGCATAAGACAAGGCAGAAACAGTTTCTTCATTGTTTTGACTCACCACATGACACATGTCTTGATCCGGGTCCCGATCGTGGGTCCCCATCCGCGGAAAGGACCCAGGCCTGCATCTAATCCCAGAATCAGGGCTACCAATAAGACTTGTTAGACGACACAACCTCTTCAGCCCAAGCAGGCTCGACTGGGTATAGAGTTTGTCTAACGGCTTCTCATCCTGGTGAGCTGGAGCATGTGACACCTCCTGGCGGGACTAACAATGGATCTAGGGTTGCAGGAGGAACATTTGACATTGCAGGATTCGATCATCGGTACGTTGCATGATTCTCTATTCCTCCTCAGCTCACCCACCAGGGGCCACCAACGTCACCCACGGTCGAACCATCTAGATCTCACGAGGATCTTCCGAATAGAACTAACCCAACTGGAACCAAAGTGCCAATGTGAGACGTCATTTCATCCAAGAAGGCCATTGACACGAGATAATCAAGATGACCTTGTAGGAAGATCACCAAGGATCTTTGGTCGGTACTCGGGTGCGGTATTTGCGCAGTGCGCATATCGTCCAAGCTTTGCTCCTTCATGTATGTGAAATCTCACATCTACCCGACCGAAGTATTGCCCTGATATTCTCCGAGAGTTTGGAACTATGGTGTTTTGAGGCTGCCGTAGTTCAAAAGTACTGCCCAGACGTTCAGCTAAGGCGCTTTTTCGGATCGACACTCGAGGTCGTGTCCAAAAGCGTACATCGCTGCCGACTTCTAGCCTAATGTCTTTCGCCTTCAGTGGATCAAGTTGGTCAGCTGAATTGGCCATCTCCTTGGAAGCTCTGTGGAAGTCCACTGTTCCTCTAGGAATGTCCTTTGAGAAATGTGGCTGCCGGATAGCCATGGCAGCATGGCTACAACGTGGGGGTGTCAAGGACATCACCCACTCACACACCTTGTATCAAAGGCATTGTGCTCTTACTCGACACTACTGTATATCGTAGGAGCCTATCCTGAGGTTGGAATGAAACTCACCATGAATCATAATGATTGGAAACCCATCGAGCTTGAATGAGACAAGCCAGGCAAAACAAGGCCGCCTGATACCTGAGCGGAGCTGCCTGGCCCGAATATTCGCCACACAAGCTTTTCACCAGACAATGGATGTTGTATTGTTCAGCCAGGACTTGAAGGCGATTCACATGACTCAGATGCTGCTGGCTGCCTAAGGAGCCACAATCTATCATCTTCCAAGAGACAACCAAACAGGATCACCAATACCTCTTCTGCCACCACATGGCAGCCAATACATGACTCAAAAGTCCTTTGAAAATAGAATGATCGACTCTTGGCGAGTCAAAACAGCCTCACTTTCGTCATATGTGAAACCATCTCTCAAGACGAAACTTGGACGGTGCGTCTTTATTCGTTTCCTAATTTTAGAAGACATGAAAGACACAAAAGTCCTGAGATGATATCAACAAATTCACCTATCTTGGAAGTGTTCACAAGTGCCGAAAGGAACTTTACTGGTTTGATACTGATAGACTATAAGATCGCTTGGGCATAGAATTCCACTTCCGCATCGGGTATATCCTGCGCCTTACGGATATAGGTATCCAGAGATTAACACTCTGACACCCTTGACACGTTGATAATCTCACCCCTTATGCAACGTTAACTTCCATGACAGATGAATGGCACCCATGCTGAGTACGATATCGTGTGTAACACACTTGGCGGGCAGAATGCTCTCCTGAGATTGCAGTCATAATCCATCATAGTTAGTCACATGCACAACACCAAGAAAAGATGCAGCTTAAACAATGACGTTCAATTCGGCCCACAAACATCAGTTAGCTGTCAGTGGGTCGGGTCGGATCCGGTGAGGCGGAGGCGGGTTTGCCGGGATCATGTAGACGAAGCTTGGCAGAGCAAGCATCTCGTTTATCCCTCTTCAGGGATCTCACTTCAGAGCACAAGCCTCAGGCAAGGATCGTCCTGCAGCACGGCCCAGGGTTGCATTACACGTGGTGGTACTTGGGTATCAAATAGTATTAGTAGTAGTAAGTTAGTATCCCCCCTTCGTCTCGTAATAATCCGCTGTCACCAAAGATCCATCATCCATCAACGTCCCCATCATCATCAGATCCCCCCCGTACGCCATGCTGTAAAGACCACACCACCCAACGAGCCCACTCATGATGCATCGCAGCCAATTCTAACGGTCCGTTCCTGCAAACTTGACGCTCTTCCTCCTTTCCCTCTCCCCGGTACCCACCACCCTTCCCGGGCTCGAGCTGAGGATCCCGCCCGTCCCCTTGTTCAGGGCCTCCCGTGCCATGCCCACAGCTCGGCTCTGCGGGATATCGTTCCCGTCACTCTTGACTGCCCGGTCCATTCCCGGCCGCGGGCTAGATCGTCTGCTACTGCTGGTGCCCCGCTCGTCCCTGGCTCGTGTCTTCTCCACGGCAGCGCGGCCAAGTTCATCAGCTCGGGCTGTTGTGGTCTCGTTTCGGTACTTGCCAGGGAGACAAGCATGTCCGCAGCCATCAAGGGGACAGCATCCATCGCTGTATGTAGATGGGCCGCTGCTTGGCTCAAACGGTTCCGTGGGGGCATGCCAGGCTTGTAGACAGGAGGCATGGCCACCATGCGCGCATCCAGGGCAGTACCACCACTCGGACAGCCAGGAAGCAGGAGAATCCATGGCGGCGGCGATCTCAGCCGGGATATAGTTTGACTGTTCTGGATCCCGATGATGGCACACGGCGCAAGGTGCCATGGCTGTGCGACAACGCTCGCATGTCCAGATGGCATCGGGCCCATCCTTGGGGTCCCGCTCCCTGGGCTTGCGACACGCGGAGCAAAAGAAGCTGACTTTTCCATTCTGTTGGGATGGGCTAAAGATGGCTGTGTAATTCTCGCCCCATTCAGGTAAGCCCTTTGGCCATCCTTGGATGCAGAGGTTCCGTAAAAGGGACGCCTCAATGAAAAGGCTCATTCGCATGAGGCGTGAGTGATGCTGCTGGAGAATGGCGCTGGCTTGGAAGTGATCGATGACGTATTCTGGCACCAGCGGCTTGAGGAGAAGAATAATGGCCGAGGCATTCAAAGCAGAGGTCCGTGATTCGTAGTCTAGGGCCTTGAGTATGAGAGAATAGGGGTCCAAGGGCGAGATAACGGCATCTGTCCCAGAGGCAGCGGTCGGGTGAGGGTAGGGCGGATCATCGCCCCATGGGAGGTAGTCCGTCTCGATGACATGTGGTCGAATGTCTTGCTGGGCAGGGAACGGTCCCTTAAGCGGACTCGGCGATCTACTAGGGTGACTAGACGGAGCGAGAATAACGGGCTGCGGGGGTTGTTCTGGAACTGGAGGCTGTTCAGCGATCGGCGGGGACTGCTCAGCGGATTTCGGCGCTGGAACATCGAGCTCCAACTCAGAGGTCTGAGAGGGAATGGTATCGTCTGTTCCCATTGTTGTCTGTGAAATCATAAACACTTCTTCCGGAGAGTCAATTACGGCCTTCTTGCTGCGTGGCTTGGGTGAATCGTTGGGGGTCTCGTTCGATGGATCAACCTCCTCGCCGCGTATCCGGCTAGGATACTCTTGACCCTCCTTGTCCATATCTGAGGCGTGCCTTGCGAGGCTAGATCGCCATGGGCCGCTGGCGCTCGGGGTCGATGTCGGTCGTTCTTTCGTAGCATCAGACGTGGAAAACATCTGAGCAAAGCTCTCGTCCGAGTCGTGTCTCGTCACTCTCCGAATGTTGGGGCTCGCAGGACCGGCATAACCCAAGGATAAGGGCTCCTTCTTCTTGGGCGCAGGGACATCCACTGCTTTGGCCAACACTTCCATATCATAAAAGTCATAACCCTCGGTACTAGATATTTGTGAGCGTTCACTTTCATGGCTCATATCCGACACGGGGACCGAGTCGAGGCGCTGCCGGGGGGTATCTTCGAACCTGTCGTTTATACCGGGCCCCAGCGTGAAACCATCGGACGCGACTGACGCCAATTTCTTGCCAGTTTGTTGCGAGCTCCCGTTCTGGCTATCTGCTCCGTCTGCCGGTCGCGCAACTGGAGTTGGGACGTTCGAGGTGCTCTCAAATCCGAGGGCCAGAAGGGATCGAGTGCTTAGGGAGCGGCCGCCGAGACCGTTCTGTGCAGAAGGACGCCTAGGTGTTTCATCGCCGTATCGACTGGCAATGTAGTCAACGGGTCTCAGTCTTCCACTTCCTTTCCTGTCTTCTATCTTCACCTTCTGGAACCGACCGAGCCGAATGTCGAGATGGTATTGAGCGCGTCGTGCAAGGAGCAGGTCGACTGCATACGACAGAACCCGCCATGTCTGGGCGAGTCTGAAGAGTGAGACGTGTTCGGCTGCTCTCGCGTACTGTTCTAGAATGGACGCAACCCGTTTGATGAGTGGTTTGCCGTCCTTAACGTATGGAAGCTCACGTTGGAGCGTTTCGAGGTAAATCCCCGAGAGGTGCTGGTAAATCTGTGCCGTTCGTGAGGCAGGTAGACGCCCAAAGGCCATTGTTTGTTGGGTCTTGAAGATACCCGTCACCTTGATCGCCTGATCTAGTCCTAGGGGTTTGTGCTCATCACCAAGACCCGGACCAGATGGAGGAGTTGTGCTCATAGGAGCAGATCTCCCCGCCGTTCTCTTTCGGCTCAGCTTTCGTCGAGGGCCAAGAAAGCTGCCGACAACATCCTCCTCTGAGTCGCTTCTGCTGATACTCAACATCGGGGCGTTGGGGCTAGAGCCATAAGTCCCTCGAGGTACGATCTCGGCGTGATGCGTGACAGGAGGTCGCGGTCGTTGCGAATGTGATCGCTCGTCGAGAAACATCATCACGTCGCCCCTAGGTGAAAACGCCATGGAAGACGTTGACTGTCGGTCGATCACCTTGGGAGCAAAAGCGACATCGCATTGCGTAAAAAGCCCATCCGAGCCCACGGTCCATAACATGTCTTGGTCTTGCCAGAGCAAGGCCGCCGGGGAAGTGTCGAACCTCTCAATCTCCTTATACGGCATCGTTGGCCGAGCTAGATCCCAGATGTGCACTGCCGATGTTCCATAGCGTCGAGAACTAGTGTCATCATATGAAACTGCGACTTGTGCAACACGCTTGCTCTGGGCTGTGGCTGACCATAGGCCAGGTCGCCACGCAATCGAGAAGATGGGTGCAGGTGTTGTAATCGACCACTTTGGCTTCTGCCGTTTGTCGGCCGTATTCCCCAGATCCCACGCATGAAGTTTCGTGTCTGCGCCTCCGCTGACGAGATGGTTTCCGTCAGGATGCCACGCAATAGAGGCGCATGCCTTCTCGTGGGCGTTAATCCTTAGCAGGGGCCTCGCTGGTTGTCGCACATCCCACTTCAAAACCACCCCGCCTTCCGTACAACATGCCATCTCATGTCCAACCTTGGGCGACCATTTGACTTGTCGGACTGGGTCGATACACTTTAGAGGCGCAAAGCGCTGGCGAAAGGTGACACCGCCGGAGCGGCCTGGGACGGCAGTCGATGTGTCGAAAACGCGCGCTATTCCGTCCTGACTGCCTGATAGAAGCCAGCTCTTGAGGTGCGGGTTAACATCCAGAGTAGTGACTTGTCGAGAATCTTCCTGCATTTGTATATATTCCAAGGGCTCAGCCGCGCCAGATCCTACTCTTGCGACATCGTATGCAAAGATCTTGCCGTTGGCGCAAGCCGTAAAGATGGTTGAACCTCCGTGCCATTTCACATCCCGTATACTGAGTTGATCTGCTACCTGGCTACCCTTTGAAGTATTAGGTTGTGCGGTTATAACAGCCCTCAGGTCCACGCCTTCGCGAAAGTTGAAGTTGAAGTTGTGAGGGTCGTCCAGCACCACCGTCTTCAGAATGTGCGCGCCAGCGAGGACGGCCGCTCGTCGGTCGGGGGAGACATCGAGGCTAAGGATCGGCACGCCTGCTTTATACTCGGCATCTTGCGACTTGGTTGGGCGGAACGCTGCCCCGATGGTGGACGCGGGCGCGCTGGTGATGGAGAGGTTGCTCGGGTCGCCGGCTGGAGTTTCGGGAGCGGCTTTGCCGAGCAGCTTGCGCATAATCTTGGACTCGCGGGTATACATGGTGGCGGTATCGTCGAGCCGGTTGCGACGCCATTGAAGTCAGTTCAATGGGCCAGCTTCGGCATGTTCAAGGCGGCGCGGGGTGAGTATCGCGATACGATCGAGTGGTGGTTGAGGTGTGTGGCATGGGGAGGCCGAGGGAGCTTCTGTGGGGCTCTAAGGCAGAGGGGAAATTGTTAGTGCATGCTCACGTGATGCCCCGGACTCTTGACTCCGGCTCAGTCCTCCGATTCTAGCGGCCTCAATACTACGTGGGTTCATAGCGCTGGATTTTCAGGCAGTTAAACATCACAGATTTCTTTCAGCGTGTCATACTAGGAGAGAGACGCATTTTATACCAAGATCTTGTAGACATGTCAGCCCTCGGCAGCTGCCTTACCTCCACAACTGACCTTCCTTAACGGTCCAATCCAGGCTGAGATAACTCTCCGCAACCATCAAGACCGTGATCGTCTTCAGCCAGTCATCGAGCTGTGTTACTTGATCTGACGTGAATTCTTTCATCCTGCTTACACAAGCTTACTTACGGCAGTCTCGGACTCAGTGTCCGACTCGACCGTTGGAAGTCCTGTTGTGGCGGTGGGTCTACCCGCCTTGGCGAGTCCCTTAATTTCAGCCTTAGAGGAGGGACTTGGTAAGGCTTGACTTCTAGACGACCTAATCTGTTAGGGAAGCGTCTTGTTTGTCCCTTTCTGGACGAGGCTTGGATCCTTCGGCCTTCCAATGTCTACAAATACCCGTTGAGATGTGCAAACAAGCCGCACAGCTCATCTAGCGGTATCGAGGTGACAGGTGATCTCCACTTCACTGCACTGCCTCTTCATCGCTTCATCGTGCGATGGACCATATTTCCAGTTCGGAGTACCCAGAAACACCCAAGTCAGTGTGGCTCAACTACCTGTAGACGAGACTAAGGGTTCGGCTTAACAATTGCGCGCCCGCTCTGCTAATTAAACTTTGAGTTCGTGTTGCTCCAACGTCGCAACGCGCAAGGCAGCGGCTCCTTCGCGAAGACGGATGCGTGTTAGCTTGGCTTCTCAAACCTGTGAAGAAGCGGAAACTGTCTGCGTATGAGACTCGCAAGCGAGGCCTCAGACGCCGCCTTCGTGCAAATGATAAGACCAGTGATTCTGTTCCTCCTCTTTCACTCGAATACACTTCCAACAAGAGTAGTGACTTGTCGGTTCGAAGTCCGTGCTGTTTGAATGGGCAATGAAGCCTTAAATGCGCGTTAATGAGGCCCTGTCTAGAGAATACGGGGCAAATTGGCAGCATCTTCGTAGTCGACTGTTTCGGGCAACCTCGCCGAGGGCATCCAAGTGGCTCCCTGTCTTTAGCTAGTGGATCCTTCGAGCTGTGGTTCCCACGCCTGTTAAGGCTGGCCAACCATCGCCAACCACAAGCGCGAAGAAGCGCCCTCTGCCCAGCAGGGGGTTCACATCGATTGCAACCACGCGGGTTCAACTGGTCCATGATTTGCGGAAATATGCAGTCAGCTTACCGATCAGTCTCCTTAATGCCTGTATGAAACAAGGACAGGGCAATACTAGCCTTGTTTGTGGATCCGAGAGCTACGATGGCTTCGCCCCCAAGCACACTCGGACCTTGTTGCTTGCCCACTTCCCTGTTTTCTCAAAAGTCGCCCTATGGCTCGGCGGTGGGCATCTTGAGATTTCTCTCGTTCTGTTGTTGGTGATCTTCAATTGTACGGGACCAGACGAAACAAAATGCATCAGCCTCAGGACAGCGAGGGCCTTCAGGTCGACACACATGCCCAACAGGCGGCTAAGGCTCCAGAGGTCGCTCAATATGGGCCAGATGGCAATCCCTACTATCTCCCTCCTGGATACCAACCGCCTTCAGGCCAAAAGACTCAGCGTGTTCCCTTTGGTCTCGGTGTGTGGACGTTTGCTGCTCTCGTCGCCCTCCTTACTGCCATTGTCGTGGGAGCTGGTGTAGGAGGCGGACTTGGTGCAGCTCTGGCTAATGCTAAATCGTGAGTATTATTTCTTCGTTCATTTACTACATGAGCGTGTACTGACATTGACCTCAGCGACAACGACTGCTCTGCTGCTACTGCTGCCTCTGCCGCTCCTGTAGAGACAAGTACACCAACAGAATGCTCGGCCGCCCCCGAATCAACCACGACTTCCGCCGAAAATGATACCGCCCCCTACGTGCCTAGACCAGCCGACGAGGTCCAGCTTCTCGAATTGGACTGTCCCAAGGACAAGAGCCAGTCAACTTCATTCAAGTCAAGCAAGGGATACGACTTCAAGTGGTGGTGCGGTGTGAACGCACCCGCGGGAAACGAAGCAGAGGAGGGCGGTGTCATCTCGGACGTCTCCCCGCTCATCGCGTACACTCTACAAGACTGCCTGAACGCCTGCAGCGCCATGATCGACAAGGACGAGAATGAGGGATCAGGAGTCAAGTGCAGGAGCGTGGTCTTTGGCAAGAGGATGTCGGAGGAGCTGGGTAACTGGGGTGTCAACTGCTGGCTCAAGAATGGCACCAAGACGAAGGGAAGCGAATGGGGTTTCAAGGACGACTGGTATGCGTACGCAGAGAGGTCGGATTAAAGAGGTGGATGGCGAGATTACACGATAGCGCTGACTTGGCAAAGCGATACTTTTGATACCTTTTACATATTATTTATTCATTAAACATTTCTTCTTCACATTTCCTTGGAATTGGTATTGAGGATTGCAGTGGTGGCGTCTCCTGACCCGGGACTGGACGCCTAGCGCTGGTACAGCGGCTTGGATTCAGGAACGCGCGGACAACCAATCCTTCCGTACAAAGAAGCAAACAATACCGTACCTTTAATATAGCATGGTGGTGAAATGACTCTTGGCAACCCAACTGTCACAATGCAAGGATTCCTTGGCGGGCTTCACTTGGCGGCCACAAGCCTGGACAGGGATCGGAGATGGAGGCCAGCATTTACCCTAGCTCCGTTGGCCCCCATTTGAAGCCCAAGACGAAATCAGTTTTTTTCCACCGTACAAAGCCTGTGATATAGGCTCATCAATTGGAACTAATCTTCATTTTAAGGTTCGAGAGAGGAAGAGGGCTCTGCCATTTCTGTAGTAGCTCGGTCCCAGCTTTTCCGCCCTTGCCTGAGCGGAGAGAAGATGATGCCTTTAGCCGTAGGGTAGGTCTGTACAGAACACTGGCGGAGATGAAGGCATTCACACCACTGAGAGAGGAGTGATACGCGCCCTAGGGAGGTGCCTAGAGCGTACGGCGTCCATTCAACGTCGCGCCAAGACAATTCCCCCTGAAAGCCCGCCACCAATGAGCCGTAACTCGCCGTATGTGGCAGCTAGGCAACGACAGCTTCGGCCCCGAGAAAGTGACATGGTGCACCGAAGGATCGGTACCCAAGAGCGAGCATCGCATCTGACTGGGTCGTTTAATCTTCGAGCCATTATCCGACGTGACTCATGCGCTTGTCACTACTGTACCCCTCAGATACCTGGGACCTCGAGAGTACATAGCCGTTAAGCTCGCTTCGAACTTGACACTGATTCACCATCTTGGCCATCGCTCCAACATGTCAATCAGCTCCTGTTGCACTAAAGGTTTCAAATGGGATGGAGAACCCACTGGCCGAATTGAACGGCTCACGGATCTGGACTGTTATGTGACGGGCGAAAACACCAAGGCGGCAGTCCTCATCATTCACGATCTTTTTGGTTGGACGTTGCCAAACATCCGTCTCTTGGCCGATCACTACGCCAAAGAAGCCGACGTGACAGCCTACGTCCCTGATTTTTTCCAGGGCGATTCTCTTCCTCTTGATCTTCTCACGGCAGAGAAATGGGGTGAAATGGATATGCCGGGGTTTCTTGGGCGAAACTCGCGCGAAATCCGTGAGCCGCAGATTTTCGCCTTCGCGAGGGCTCTTCGTGAGAAGTACGAGAAGGTGGGCGCAATTGGCTTTTGCTATGGCGGCTGGGCTGTGTTTCGACTCGGGGCTAGGGAGCATGTCCCGCCGCTTGTGGACTGCGTAACATCTGCGCACCCGTCTTTGCTGAAGGCGGAAGATATTGATGGAGTTAATGTCCCAGTGCAGATGCTTGCCCCCGAGTTTGACCCCGTGTACACGGCGGAACTGAAGCTTCACACTTTTCAGAAGTTGCAGGCTGCTGGGCTGCCATTTGACTATCAGCATTTTCCCGGTCACGCCCACGGCTGTTTGGTGAGAGGAGATAAGGAGAGAAATGGCGAGAGAGCGGCTATGGAAAGAGGGAAGAATGCTGCCGTTGGGTGGATGAAACTGTTCTTACATGACGTGTGATGATGCTGTTAGTTTTCACTTTCTCCTCTGGCCTGACGTTTCATCATCAAGGGAGTTGTCTGTATCTGAAGAAGAGACAAGAGAGATGTTTGAGGTGCGTTAGAATACCAACACCGTCTATTTACTGATGCTTGATCCACCTGCCCATCCATTCCTCGTTCACCTTCTTTGCCTCATCAATCATGCCAAGCTCAAGAAGAAGCTGGATAGTTCCTCTAGCAGATGAGTGAATGGCCGAGCTGATCCACGCCTGCGTCGGCGCTGTGTGTTCGCCAATGAAGATGGTATTGTGCTCGGTGCGATGATAAGCTGGGATGTATAGCTTGTGCTGTTCGACATCTGGTCGACACCATGAAGTAGCAGTGTGTTCATCCTGTAGCCAGCAGAGACGCTCGTAGTCTCCTGTGTAGAGCTCTCTTGCTTGCTCTCCGTGCAAACTCACGATAGAGTCCAACACCAGCTGCGCATGCTCTTCATCGGAAAAGCTGACATAGCGATCACTCCAGTCGCCTCCACGATAGTGTGTAATGAGACCCGGCCGCGACTCGTTCAACCCGTACACTGGGTAGTAGAGAGCCCCGATTGGTCTGCTGGTTGGCATCGAGTAGCCACCAAATATCGGCCTCTCGCCCTTTTCCCAGAAGCGTTCGGAGAAGAGCAGGGACACCTTGCAGGCAGATTTGAACCTGAGGCCTGCTTCACTGATGGCACGGCCGAGGACCGAGGAGAAGCTTGGTAGTTCCATGAATCGCGTCATGGTGAAGGGAACAGCCATGATGGTGTAGTCGTAGCCCTTGGACTCAAAGGTTCGGTTGCTGACACTGGAGTACCACGATAGTCGAGTGCGAGTGCGGCCGTCCGTGTCCTCCACAGTTTCGACTTTTCTGATCTTCCGGTTTAGGACCAGTCTGTCAGAAACATGGGGCAGAAAGGCATCCGACAGTCTGTTGAAACCACCATCCACACACTTCCACTCGGTCTCTCCCAGGGAGTCTCTGGTTCCGTCCAATCCGAGGTTCGAATTGTGCACCATCTCGTCCCAAAAGACGTCATAGTCGGAAGCAGTCCAGATGGCATCTGTCACATTCTCAGTTGCGTGAAAGGCTTCCCTCATCATGCACTGTTGACTCCAGTCATCGAGACCCAAGTCCATGACACGCTTGTGTGAGCGCCAGACATCTCGTTGAATCTCTCTCAGCCTGGTTTCGTTCTTGAGGATCTTGTTCATGCGGGCCTTGGTCTCGTTGTACTCGGCAGAGGTAAGCGCTGGAGGCTTTCCAAGACTAGGGTTCGCGAAGATGTCTGCTCGAGTTGGGACACTGCCGTCTGGATGTCTCCCAGTTCCCCAAGCGATGAGTTCGTTTGGATGATGCTGAATCCATGGGATGAAGTCAACTTTCCACTTCGAATCGTTCTTGTTCATTTCGTTGAGGGTGTTGGCCAGTTGGTAAGTCAAACCGTGCTCAGTGTAAACTTCTGTTGAGTTGTCGCTTTTGTAGGTGACACTATGAGGAAGCCTCATGGGTCCCATCTCGGCGAACTCTTGGGTCCCACCGACAAACTTTGTCCTAAACCGTCCGCCGATTCTCTCACTAGCCTCGATGATCTCCCAGTTGTGGAAACCGATGCTGTCAAGCATCAAGGCAGTGGTGAGGCCAGATATACCTCCGCCCACAATGGCGATAGAAACGTTTGAGTTCTTGGTCGCTGAAGTGCAGTTGACTGCTGCAACACCATCAAACCAAGCCCCGATGGAGTCAAAGTCCTCCATCAATGGCTTCCTTGGACATGTTTTGGTTCCATGTTGAGTCGCATGCGGCACTGTCTGGCCACACTCAGGGAAGGATAGTGTTGCTAGGAGTATCAAGGAAGTCCCCCACAAGCGGTTTGATAGCCCGACCATGATTTGGGTGTGAGGCAGTAAAGGATTGAAGAAAGGGGGTTGAGAATGCTGAGCTGTGCTGTGAGCTGGAGAGTAACAGCCTAAGAACAAATCGGCCTATATATACATATCTCTATCTGAAGTCCGATCCGAGTCAATGTTACGACATCCCACGCTGTCTTAGCCATGAAAGTGATAATTACTCTTGCGGAGCCTCAACTCGACCTTGATGGCTTGGCGTTTCCGTGAGGGATATTCATAACCCATGAAGATCAGCGTTGAAATCATGCCGCCGGACGTCTTAGTGGAACGTAAAGAAAGTTGAATATGGTTAAATGTAACTGTATATGATGCCGGTAACCCGGATGGCTTGGCATCGAAGCCGCCAATTCAGCGTCCGCGGGGGGTTCCCGTTCAGGGATTATTCATATCCTCCTGTCGATTCCCTCGGTTTTTTGGATCGTCAAATAAGAGAACTGAACTCAGTTCCCGCATTTCGAAGATCTGCATACTCTTGTTCTCTCGGATCCCTGTTGTCCTGTGTGATTATGGGGCTTTCCATCAGGGTTCTTACAAGGCGATATCGGCATTTCCCATCGATGGAAGGGCATGGTGAAGTGGATGCTGAAATAACCCAAATAATGAAATAAAAAAGATAACTTGGGATATTTTCTCACTCTATCACCTGTCCCGAGTTACTGACCAGGCTCCTTGTTTCCTTGGAAACTCTCCTTCTGCCCCTATTCTCAAAGACTCCTTTGAGTATCATAACACGAACTGTTGATGCTGTTTAAGTGCTGCAGCCAATGAATTACTGGCGGTATTTGGTGGCGGTGGCCCTCTTAAGGCCTTTTGTGGCCTCTGCATATTCGCTTTCAAACACGGGAACGACCCTGCAGCTCAATGGCATCCCTTACTACGTCCCACCTCATGCAGTCGGAAAAGTCCCGAGGGCCGTGTTTGAGGTCAATGAAAACATTGGACTGCTTCCGATTACTGTTATCAACACAGACGAACAGTCATTGAGTCTTGCTGATGTCAATAACATCACGGCAACGTTCTCGGAGACGGATGATGTTTACCAACTTGGCTTCGCTCAAGGTGAGTCTCCTTGCTTGGGTACTCTATTTCGAAAAAAAAAACGCTAATTCTATGCAGGCTTCTTCGTGCAGGGAAAAAGTGCCACTGATGAGAGAGCTAATGTTACGGTGCCTGATAACTCTACTGCTTTCTGGGTTTCCAAAGCTCAACAGAGCAACTCTCTTTCCAATGGCCCATACTTCGTCTCTACTACTGGGAGCATCTACCAAGCCTATAGGCTGTACGCCGATGTTCAAGGGGCATTCAGTGAATCCTCAATCCAGAATCAAGATGGCTCGTACTCGGTTCTTCCAGCCAACCTACCTGGCCAATCTCTTGCAGTTGCCGTCCCTTCAAGACTCTACTATACAAAAACTACCAAAAAGCCACTGGCTGGCGTGAGACTCGGGGTTAAAGACATTTTCGATATCCAGGGGCTTAAAACCTCGAATGGAAACAGGGCTTGGTATCAACTTTATCCGGCAGCTAACCGAACGGCACCTGCTGTCCAAAACTTGCTGGATGCCGGGGCTATCCTTGTGGGAAAGATGAAGACGAGTCAGTTCGCGAACGGAGAGTCGGCTACTGCTGATTGGGTGGATTATCATGCACCGTTCAACCCTCGCGGAGACGGGTATCAAGATCCATCATCCTCTTCTGCTGGCCCGGCTGCTGGCGTAGGTAAGTGTGACATGAAAAGCCGTCGATAGTCGACGCTGACGAAGTAAAAAGCTGCTTATCCATGGCTGGACATTGCTTTTGGTTCTGATACTGGAGGTAGCATCAGGTCGCCAAGTCAAGTTCAGGGGATCTACGGGAATAGACCGAGTACGTTTTGTTCTTGCCTTCATGGATGATACGACTAACCAAATCAGGTCACGGACTGGTTTCTCTGGATAATACGATGCCCCTGTCACCTCAATTTGACACGGTCGGCTTGTTTGCGCGTGACCCGGCTCTCTGGAAAACAGCAGCCCAGGCACTGTATGGTGCAAACATCAGCTTCAGTGATTCATATCCTTCAAATATCCTGACGATTGGATTTCCGGCACAGGCCAAATCCGAGCTCGATATTATCCTCAGCCGATTCCTGGCGACCCTGACCACCTTTCTCTCGGCAAACGCTACCCCCTTTGATCTTGACGATCACTGGGATAGCACCAACCCTGATGCGCCTTCTATTTCGGCCTTGCTTAATAACACATATGAGCTTGTATCGGCTAAGGAGCAGGCCCGACTTGTGCGAGACCCCTTCTTTAGAGACTATGGAGCTGCTCATGATGGAAGACGGCCCCATGTCAACCCTGCGCCTCTGAACCGTTGGGCGTTTGGTGACAACTCGACGTCGACGGTTGAGCAGGGCATCGCAAACAAGACTCGGTTCATGGAATGGTTCAACACCACGATTTTGTCTCATGATGAAAAGGCTTGTTCTAACAACCTGCTCGTATATGTTCCGAGAACGCCAGAGCCAGTTTACAGAGACACCTATCGATCAGGTCCCCAAGTCCCAAAGGCCTTTTCGACAAGTCGAATATCGGTCATGAGCGAAATCCCCGACATGGTTGTGCCAATTGGACAGGTGGCTTATCATTCTTCGGTTACTTCTCACGTGGAATACTTGCCTGTTACCGTTGACCTGATGGCTGCTAAAGGGTGCGACGGCATGTTGTTCTCGCTAATTCAGGACTTGTACGAAGCGAGGATTTTGGGGATTAGTCAAACGGGGAGAAGCCATGTTACTGGAGAGGAGGCTTTAGTCTAGGCGCTGTACGTCCGTCATGGGAGCAGTCAAAACAGCTTTAATGTTCTTATCCCCCTTGTCATTTGCTTTTGGCGGGCTACACAGACTGAAATCCTGGCTTGGAAAGATATGGTGCTGAAATAAGAAAGGCCCCATTCCATTGCCGATGGTTCAAAAAATCTCAGTGAGGTCCTGGGTTGGTTACTCTCGTATTTTCGGTTTACTTCGTTGCTTGGCTTATTACAAAAGCCCGACAGGATGGATCTATAATTCTGCTATATTGGCATCCCCATTGACAGAAAGGAACAAACACCGGTTGAAACTGGAAGTAACCTTCACCGACGGAGTTGACGGTGTCCGTGAGATAATTTTCAAGCCGACACCGGGGTCATCCAGGTGAGTGTTGCTGGGTTGCCCTTTTCCGACTGGGTTTGTTGTTTAGAATGATGATGGCTGTCAGAGTCAACTATCGATATCATACAGTTATATTTTTTTTACTTCTACTGGACCTCTAAAATGAGCTGATGAAGGACTTGAAACACGGAGAAAGAAACAGGATGGGGTCGAGATGGCAATGGCAACTCCGTTAATATGGGCCTCGAAACATCTAGACACCGTTGCTTGCCACCTTGCTCGCTCGGAGAACTGTGCTGGGACTTGGGGCCACCGGACCTGCCATGATCAGTATTCCGCCCGAGGCAAATACCGAAGTGTCGTTTATGGTCCGGTATCCACATGTTTCACGACGAGAAACCGAGATACAAAACCCCAGCTCAGTCGGGGCAGTGAGTGAGAGCTTCCGTTCAACACACCAGACTATCTACCATTCCCCTTACTACACTTCTCTTACCAATCCCGATCAAACTGAAAATCTTAACCACTGAAAACATGGCGGAATCGAAATTGAACATCATCATTGTTGGCTCGGGACTTGCCGGCCTCGCCGCGGCGAGTGTTCTCCGGGAACACCACAGTGTCACCGTCTATGAACGCGGCGGTCCTGAAGCTGCCACTGGTGGCCAAGGCATTTGCATGTTCTCCAACGGGGTCAAGATTCTTCAGTCCATGGGATTCGACGCTGATCGCAGTGGTGGTGTCCCCTGCCATGGCTATTGTCTATTCGACAAAGCTGGCAAGCGGCTCAAGGACTTTCCCATTGACTTTAAGGGCCGCTATGGAGCTGATACCTTGTGTATGAAGCGGTCTGATTTCCGAGAGGAGTTGCTCAGGCTGGCAACTGCGCCACCTGCGAATGGTATCAAGGGAGAGCCCATCCGCATGGTTTTCAACACTGCTGTTGCTGATGTTGATCCCGAGGCCGCCTCTGTTACACTGGACGATGGTTCAATTGTCCAGGGAGACGTCGTTATCAGTAAGGAGATCTTCCTGGGCAACCTATATCTTGAAGAATAAGTTCCATGACTAACGCACTGACCAGTCGCTGATGGTGTTCACTCATGGCTACGCAAACGCATCACCGAAGACGAGACCCATCGAGCCAAGAAGAACGGCAACACTTGCTACCGCATCGCCATATCATCTACCGAGGTCAAAGACGCACTTGGCTACCTGCCTGAGTGGTGGGACCCTGACACAGCCGACAATCGTATCAATGCCCTGCAGACTTTGAATGGTACGAATCGTCTTGTTGCACCGTACCCCCTGCGACGTTACGAATATATGAACATCTCGTGTCTCTTTCCCACGCGAAAGGATCGTGGAGATATTGAAGAGTCTTGGTATGCGGATGGTGATCGTAAAGAGCTGATTAGCACCTTTGACGACTTTTACGAGCCTATCCGAAAGATACTGAGGTAGGCCTGCTCTATTAACCTTTAACTGGAAACAAGCGCGCTAACAGCCATAGCATTGCCAAAGAGATCAAGGTTTGGGACCTTCAGGACATGGATCCTCTTTCAAACTGGCACAGAGGACTTACCATCGTCATTGGCGACGCCGCACACGCTATGACGCCCATGCAGGGCCAAGGAGCCAACATGGCAATGAAGGATGCCGACAGTCTTCGACTGTTACTTCCAGGCATGGAAGGAGATGAGATCAAATCGGTGCTCGCCAAGATCGACGCGGTTCGGCGACCACGTGCGGCAAGAGTGCTGGAGGACACTCGTCTTCAGGATGATGAAATTACCATGGAAGAGCGATTGGCTAATATGGATTACAACTGTGGTTATAACGGAGTGTATGAAGCCCTTAAAGAGTTGAAGTAGAGTGTTGATGACAGCAGCTTGGGGATATTTAGGGAGAAGCTGGGTGTCTTTTGCCTCACATTTGAGCTCTTTTACCTTAGCAAACCTAGGATACTCCTCTTGTAGGGCACATGTCGGTAAGACTGGGTGGACGGGCAGGTTTCAAGATGGATTGCGCAGTTACGTATTGGTCTCATTTTGACGAATTGAACAATCTCTCTACAACTTTCCACGTATAGATCTGTTTCATGCGAATAGACCACCCCTCTCGCCTATCTGATTATGAGACTCCGTCTAACCATAGGCAGATGTCTAAAAATCCGCTTGTCTCTACCACACCTGGCTTCAGAAGTGAGCAAGTCATTACCATCGTCATACGAGTCTGTCGAGGTCGAGTCGCAGTCAGAGTCAGCATCGTCCTCACCGTTAGAGTTGATGGCAGGGGAGGTCTTCTCGAGCTTCTTGGGACCGGCCTCGACAGTCCCTGTAGAAAGTTCCCCAGAGGTGCACTCCTTCTCGTTAAGTGTCTCTTACTCGTTCTCATCAAGGCCTTCTTCATCTCTTAATATAAGGAACTCTTCGTCTTCATTAAGAGCTTCTTCACTTGCCCCACCAAGGGGCTTCGCTTTGTTATCAGAAAGCTCTTCATACCACTCACGTAACGTGGAAGATTCTGGAGAATCCCGTGCGTTGTCGACCACAGTATGTAGCGGCAAAGGATAGGGCTAAACCCCATCCAAGGCTCGTGTCGCCGTCTCCTGAAACTTCTTCAGCTCCTCTCGGAGTCCTTCTGGCCCAGCGGCTCGTCATCTCTCCTCTGCTTCAGCCCTGCGCCTTTCTCGCTCCAGGTCAAGTTGCCGGACTTCTTCGATCGCCCACTTCATCGAAGGCTCCGGAATGGCCTGGACTTGACGGGCCGCCTCTCTTTACACGCTCCGTATCCTTTCCACGTACAGCTGATGTACGTATCCCACTCTCTCGTAGACATCGCTGTTGGGACGCTCTGGATCATCCACCTTGACCAAAATGACCACAAAAGGTGTTTTGTAGAAGCTTGTCGGTATGTGGACTATGAGAGCCTCCCAGTGCTTCTTGTTGTTTTGCGTCTCAGATAGTATCGCGCAAACCTCTTTGTGGTGTTTCTCCGAAAGGGGGTCGAGTGCGAACGAGCCTTTGAGCCTGTACTTCTCTTCGCCGATCATGACATCATCACTGGTGTTGGGTCTGATAGCTTTTGGCAGCGCTTTGGTGAAGGATAGCCCGGCTTTTCGGACCAAGGCCGCAGCAAGAGAAATCTTCCCATGTGGAATATAGACCTTCGAGATGTGGATCTCGTCAACCCGAGAGCCTATAGCCGAGAAAATAATGTGGTTTGATAGGAGGTCCTTCTCTCGTCGAAACAGTAGCCGTACCAGGTTTAGCGAACCGCCGACGACTGCCCACATCATTGCATTCCAGCCTCGACAATCCTTCCGCAGCATATCCAAAGTGCCATATTCAGACATGAGATGTGTAGCTGTCAGTTCCAAGCCAAAATAGGCAGCCACGTAAAGAGGTGGAAGGGAGTTGTTGTTCGACTCGTGTGATTCTGTTGTCCAAACAGGAGACAGGGAATCAACGACGAGCTGAAAGGAACTCAATATTTTCTCTCGGTTCCGAAAAAGGTCCAAGATCTTGTCTTGAAACCTCTCCTCATTCATTTGAGCATGGTGTCCCCAATGCCTGCATGAGTATCGGGAAAATGGATGGTCGACTTCTGTGGAAAGAAGAGAGGCAATGCACGATTCTGTGAGTTGGCTTTGAGCATGAGGGAATGATTCCGTGCGAATATCCTCGTTGGCAAAGTATGTTTGAGCCGTGTAATGAACGAACCGGATATGCTTGTGGATCTGGTCTATCGTGATCAGCCCCCGACAAACTGAGAGAATGGTCTCCTCCAGGATCACATTTCCCTGAGTAGACGCCGAAGCATCACTGGGATCATCCGATATAGAAGCTGTGTCCTGTTCATCTTCATCCCCGTCATCAAACTCATAGCTCCTGCCGCTCAAGGAAGTTTCATTCTGGCCCACGGTGTTCATTGCGTCTTCCAGTAATAATGCTTGTTGAAGGACTGGAAGAGTGAGACCTGAAGGTTCTCGGGTGAATATGACCCAAGACAGTACTCTGCGGGCCAGGCTGACTCTAAACGGGCCTTGGAACCAGATGTTTTTAAGAATAACCTGATAGGCCTTCTGATAGCTCTCCAAGATTTGGGTGTGGTCGAACTGTGGTAGAGTCTCCAATGCCGTCTTGATGGCGCTTTTCCTCGAACGGCCATTGGCTGTACTGCCCAGAACTTGCATGTATAGTTTTGCTGGCAGAAACCTGTGATTATTCTCAACATTGGTTCCCTTTAGTCAATGCCTTGTGCAGGGGGGCGGTCGACTTACATTCCAGCAGCCCTTTTCGCAACGATTCTCTTGATATCTCCTTTTAGGCTGCTATCTGTATTGTGCTTGAGCGACTGGCTGCCTTCAATACGCGCCTGAACATAGGTGCGAATGTCGTTTTCCGTAGCCAAAACCTTCATAATGGCAATTGGCATGGTAGGATCCGGTAGGCTGGCTTCAGGACGCTCATCTCTGGATGTAAATAGAACGTAAATCTTGTCACCGACACTTCCAAGAGTCTGTAATACTCTTGCTCTTGTACATGGCTGAAACTCTCCTTCGTCGTCATCTCTACATTCATCGAGTGCATCCACGACGATATAGACCGACTCGAACCGACGTATTTCGGTTTTCAATGCCAATTCGTATCCTTCGAGGAGAGTGCTTGGAGGCGAGGAGCCCGGTTGGTGATCTTTGTACAGAGTGAGGACCTCAGATGAGACTTTTTCGGATAGATTAACAAGTTGACGGAGGAATGCTCCGATGTAATCCAGGGCTGACTGGTCTTCGGCCATATAGTCGCAGTAAACATAGGCCAAACCGATACTTTTCTCGCGAAGCATTTCCTTCCGCAGTTTGATAATATGCCGAATGATAATAGTTCTAATATCTGCCAGAACCTCTTGATGCCAAATGTTGCAGTACTTACGCCAAAGCCGACTTTCCAGCACCAGCTGCTACTTATTAGCCACCCTTTCCCTTGCTTTAGATCTTGGAACGATACTCACGCATTCCGTGACACCAAAGCCATTTGTTGGTGCCATTGCACCAATTCTTAAATTCCTCTCCCTTCAGCGGCTCCTCCCCAACGTTCGGAAAGAGATTAGGCAAATACCGTTCCTTATACAGTTTGGTGAAGTCAGTGCATTTTATCCATCTCATAATCTCTGTGCTTCTTGTTAGTGAACGACGCATTCAAGTTATGTTGGTGCTTACCCACTCTCTTTCAACGGCTCTTCCAGTAGCCTGTCAGTGTAGGTGTTGATCGTGTAGTGATTTCCAACTGCGACCCTAGCTTCGTCTCTGGCAGTGAGTTGATGTACAGCATTCCTCTGGGTTCCCATCTGATAATTTCAGTCACTTTCTTCTCTCAAAATTTCCCTTCAGCCTTACTCTTTCATCCCGTGGGAAGAGATTGTTGGGGAGCATCCGCTCCCATTGTAGCCGATCTTCCGACATCTACCCGTACTCTAAAGATAACTCCCTTTCGCTCGCAATGCCTGCAATAAGAGGGGTGTTCCTCGGATATATTACGCTTGTAATAGCAAGGTCAAGTAGGTAATGAAGACGGGCAAGGAAGGATACAAGCTGGAACTGGCAAGTGGCAAACCGCGACAAGATAACCTAGGCTCAGCTGCGGGGTTCATGCCTAAGGAGAAACTAGGGCTGTTTGCTGGGTTGCCCACAGCCTGCTTCTAGGCACCCAGACACGGTCATGCCATTGGACACAAGAGTGCAAGTGGCCAGCCCAACATGCATGTTATCGAATTGGTGCATCACGCTTCATAACCTCGTCCAATAGCTGAGAGTTTAAAATGCTCATTTGCTTCTGTTCAGCCTTGAATTGTATGCACATATCTCATTTGGGTCAATCAGGTTACGCCATGTTTCGACCGCAAGCCACCTCGACTACGCGAGGACACCACATGCATGCCTTATCACATCCCACGCCCGGCTTGTCTGTAGAGGACCGTGGATGCTTTGACAAGGCCTGGTGAGGGGGTTTGCCAAGAGCCTACCTACCACCAGCACATAGGTAGCTGTGCTAAAGGTGAGCCGGTAAGAGAGGTTCGCCAAGTGAAGCTGAATAACGTGAGTGCCAATAAGGGGGGTAGTTTCTGAGTTTGGATTATCACTTATTATAATTCCCTCTTTACGTGTGCTAGTATTGCCCCAAGGTTGGAAGCCTGATCATGGACTGTATCTAACGTTAGATGGCGCTCTTAAATTTGTAGGTTCAACCTGGGCCCTTGGTGCTGATCTTTAAAGGCATATTGAATATTGACACAGAGACGCATTGGACTTGGGGAATTAATCCTAGTAGTACCGACAGATCCTAGTAGTACCGACAGATTGTAGAAGTATGAGTTGCTTCCCTTTGTTGACTTGTATTCCTCTTACGTTCGGTCTCTGCATAACAATTTGATGCTATTCGGAGACTGAGATCGCCCCTGTTTCACATGAAATTTTAAACAAACCAGGAGCTGCTTGATAATCCGACCGCACTCCATCCCTGATATGGGCACTTCCGTAGTGGGAGCAGTATCACGCCAGAACAGCGCAGTCTCGTTTGTCTAATCTCCAACGACTGACCAAATGGTATTGATAATGTGGGCGGGTATATAATAGTTGTATGCCGTGAGAATCTTTTGGCAGTTGTTCGGACACTTGTATGGTCCCGAGCGACATGGGGGTCCCGCCTTTTAACATGGCGAGCTACCCTTCTGTGGGACGTTGGCTCGTATTTATCCCTGCTGCCCAGAGTTACAGTAGCACTCCCAGGTATTCTGGACGTTATTACGTAGTGGCCCAAACTTGATGTATAAATTAAGCCTGGGATCCTTCGACTAGGGGTTTCTTGTCTGCAATCGCCATCTTCTCGACACAATGCGCGGCCTCTTTGCTGTCTTGACCGGACTGACTGCTGCTCTTGTGGCAGCTGAACCAAGCCGCGACCAAGCCCACGGGCGATGTAGGAGTGAACCGAGCGAGGCTTTCCTCATGGACTCGCAGACACTCCATGGACGCGCCAAACGAGAGTCCTACCACACACTCGCTCCCCGCAACGAAAGCAGTCTTCTTCTAGACGCCTACTTTCACGTCGTCACGGCTACTCCAAACGAGATCACCGAGGACCAGCTGCACCGACAGATTGAAGTCCTCAATGAGAACTTTGGTCCATATGACATCCAGTTCAATCTTCGAGGCATTGACTGGACGCTAAACGCCACCTGGGCGAACAACACGTACGATTACTGGATGAAGAGGGAGCTTCATAGGGGCGACTACAAAGCTCTCAACGTCTACTTCATCTCTAGAATGTATGGCGGTGGCCTCGGTGTAAGTTAGATCAGTTGTCTGGCGGGGCTGCGCTTACTAGGCATATAGGAATGCACCTTTCCTGAGAACAGCACTATCCCTACATTCGACATCACCAGGTTCATGGACGGCTGCACCGTCGACGCCCAAACTGTCCCCGGCGGTAAGAGGAAAGACGCCAACCTGGGCAAGACGACGACACACGAGGTCGGTCACTGGTTTGGTCTGTATCACACCTTCTACGGCGGGTGCGAGTTTGGCGACGCAGTCGATGACACGCCTGCTCAGGCCGAGGCTGGCAGCCCAGAGGTCGGATGCGCAGAACCACGAGATACTTGTCCTGACCAGCCCGGTAACGATCCAATGTTCAACTACATGGACTATACGGGAGATGCTTGCTACCGAGAGTTCACCCCTGGTCAGAAGGCTCGCATGTTTGAAAACTTCTATGCATATCGTGCCAATGTGTAGTAGCTATTCCATTGCTACCTCGATATGCATTGATGACTTGTTCGATAGTATTATAGTAAAGTTCTATAGATATTTAAGTTGCGATGGTAACCCCTCAATTCACGTCGCCTAGTATCAAAGTAACTCGACCTGACCCTAATTTGCTGGGACACTTCAAGGGCCCGTTACATCCTAGACGTTGCGGCTATGCAACGAGAAACCTGAAGTATTGGGATCCTCAAACCCGGGCTTCAGAGTCAAAGCAGGTATTTCATAATCCCCGCCATTCTGTTGTCGATAAGCAATAGGCTTTGTAGTGGATAGTGTTCGCATTCTCTGCCGGAGCTCCTCAGCCGCCTCTTGGAACTGTTCATCGCTTGCTCGATCCGTTTTATACATGGCAAACGACGGCAGAACCTCGACACCGGTGTAATAGAGGGTTCCATGGGTCACGGGGTATAGAAGATCCTCAAGTGGTCCGCCAATTCCTCGGGCAGAGTAGTGTTCTTTCATGCCTCCGACTGTCAGGACTACCATACCGCGTTTCCCAAGCAGGACGCCCTCTCCGTATCGATCGCCCCAATGCTTGTCGCTGTGTTCCCCGACACCATATCCGAATCCAAGGGAAAGGACCCTCTCAACCCAACCTTTCAGGATGGCAGGCATGCTGTACCACCACAAAGGATATTGAAAGATGATGAAATCAGCCCACTTCAACTTTTCTTGCTCTTGCTTCACGTCGTCGGTGAGTGTGCCTCCATAGGTTGCAACGGCTGATGCCTTTGTCACCCTGAGACGTTCATCGGCAGGTTGCTGGGGAAAGTCATCGCGGTCAACTTGGGCCTTCCATTTCATGGCGTATAGATCCGAGACCTTGACTTCGTGGCCTTGGGCCTCTAGTTCTTCGACTGCGACTTTGAGGAGGGAGCCAGTAAGGGACTGTGGCTCGGGATGAGCAAAGACGATGAAGACCTTCATTTTGACAATTTTTGGCGCTTGGGTCTGTGATAAGGCTGGAGATTGCAAAAAGAAAGGCAATTACCGAGCATACCAAACCCTTCCTTTTATAATTATTTATCAGTTGTCATGACGCGAGGGTAAATCGTGGGTCTCTGGGTAATTCGTAGATCAGCCTATCAGAGACTTAACCGAACGAACCTATCAGGTCTCCTGTAGGCATACCAAAACTGGACCGGTACCCAGCTGACAAAAGGATCGAGCACAACGTTTGTGCAAATTCTTATAAATCATCAGATCATGACGGAAACCGCCCAAGTGTGGCGTGATCTGACAAGAGCCTATTGTGTTTAACATCGCAAGATAAGCTCGCTTAGGCGAAAAGGATGGGTCAGGCTTGCGTTGAAGAAGCAGGCAGACATTTTGCTCGCAAGTTTATTTCCGAATAGTGTACGCGTCTACAGGGGTCAGTTAGAGCACATGATAGATCGGCTCAACGATTCGACCGATCCAACTAACTGGGATTGGTCTGCTTACCGCCCCCAATCACCCAAAGAATCTCGACTCAGCATCAAATCTAGCGCCCGGAAACACTGGCCACGTTTCAGCCTTGATGGCGACAAACGATAGTTTCGCACCAACACCAACCTTCAATGTTTTTCCCCAGAGCAGTTTCTTCCAGGAGTGCAGAGCGTCCGCGCTACCCTCGCCGGCAGAGATCAGAGCTTTGAATGAAGCATCCTGCCACCACCGTGCTGCATCCTTGAACCGTCCGCCCCCCGTCCTTGTCCCATCCCTGGGACTAGCCGTCAAGTATAGAGCCGACGTGACTATCGCCGAGGTTGAGACTCAGGTGTCGATGCGTGAGAAACTAAAAGACCGTGTCCCAATCCCCGAGGTCTTCGGCTGGGTTGAAGATGGCGGCCAAAAGTTCATATACATGTCCCTGGTCGAGGGTGATACTCTACAGGCAAGATTCGGCACCATGAGTGAAAGCGAGCGGCAGGCTGTCTGCAAGGAGCTAAGATCTATGGTAAATGCCTGGAGGGCCTTAACCCAGGAATCAGAGAGATTTATTGGTAAGTTGTCAGGCGATTGCCTTCTCACCTCCAATTTGTCCTGACACAAATAGGGAGCATAGGGCAACGCCTGCTAAACGACGTTTTCGTCGCTAGCCATCTAGATCGCGTAGGGCCCTTCCTCGGGACAGATGCCGTGCAAAGGTTCCATGACACATGCGGAATCGACATTGGTGACGGCGTTCCGATTGCTTTTACCCATATCGACCTATGCCCCCCAAACACACTCATATCACGTGGCCCTAACCCAAAAGTCGTGGGCATTCTTGATTGGGGCCAATCAGGATGGTATCCTTCATATTGGGAGTATTGCAAGGCAAGGCGAGTAGGTGTCGTGGATGAGGCATTCACGGCTGCCCTTCAGGAGGAATGGCATACGACTTATCTGCCTGAGGTTATTGACACGGTGGATGATGAGAGCTTTTACCACCCGTGGCTGTATTTCATGTTGTCTAACATCTGAGACTGTCGCTCAAAGCCAGACTCTCGCTGTTATGATAATACTCTCGGCGTGCCAATCACAAGTGTATCAGATTACTCTCACCTAATCAAGCAATAATCTAAGAAGATATGATACTACTATTTTATCACAAAGTGAGAATATCAACCTGATACTATCTATGAAGCAAGTAATGCATCACACCATCCTGGACCCCTGCTTTACCCAGGTAGCTAGCTACCTCTTAAGTTCTCTTTTTAGTCATACCTCCTCTTCCTCCAAATGCCCAAGTCAACTTAGGGTCAAGTTGACGGATAGGCAACCCGAGTTATCATAGGCCTTGGGGAGCAAAGACGCGAAAAGGTCGACATGATTTCTTTCAATGCAAAGCTGTCTCTCCAAGGACCCAAAAACAATCCATCTTGTTCTGCCAAGATTCTTTCGCCTGCCAAGATGTGGCGCCTTGCGCTGTCGCCCCGGTTCTGAAGCTCGTCGCAGACGGTGAGCAAGACACAGGCGACGAGTATGATAATGACGTCGACATTCTGAGAGCGACTCAAAATCTGCAGTGCCCTGCTGTAGTGGGCAAGGAACGGGACGTTGTTGCTCGAGCTCAAGTTTGATGCTGCAATGACCAGGTGCTTGATGCTCTCGTTAACGTAACTGGCCTGCAATACGACAATGCCCCAGAAGCCCTCTGTGCCATAGCCGGAAAGCACCGGGGCATAAAGCTCGCTGAACATCTGAAACGACTGCCTTGACTTTGCAGGGCATGTACCTGGGGTTGAACAGGACCCTGAGCTCATGACAACTACCGAGACTGCCTCCAGCCTGGGCTTTGGTTGGAGATAGCCGTCACATTTCCGACCAGTGGAGGTGCAACGCTTGCATGATGGCTTCTTCTCGTCGCACTTGACACGTCGGATCCTAGGGAAGTTAGATGCTCCGGAGTTAACCTGAGGTGTGTCTTGACTAGCCGCTTACCTACAGGTGACGCACCCGCCGTTGCTCCGCCTGTGCTTCAACGGTCCGCTACTGCACTCTTTACCAGTCGAAGCCATATCATCGGTTGTCTGTCAAGGGGAAATCGGCTGTAGGTTTTCACCTCAGCGGTGTGCAATGGATTATAGCTGTGTGGTCGAAACTCGGAGATAATGTCGTCCTTCCGGGCATCCACAACTCAACCCTGATTGGCCTGCTCGGTAACTAGCGACTAGCGTTAACTGGGGAGGTACAGAGTCAACGTTGATTGGCCAAGGCGTTAACAAGGACGTTCGTTGTGATTGTATCCAAGGCATGAGATGGCTTTGTAGATGAGAGCCCGGATTTTACTGGTGAACTGCCCTAAAGCCGTTATGAGATTACAAATGCTTCGTGCGTGGTGGATGAAGCTCAATGAACCGCCTGGGGAAGTGACTATAAAGAGGACCAGATGCTCATGGTCAAATTGTAACATCGACCATCATCATCCTGTCTCACAACCTCAAACTCTAACACAAACGTCTCGGATTAAACCATTACCCACGTTCAATCTTTTTTCCAACATCATGACCTCTCAGGATCTTCCAACTTCCCTCAAGAACAGCTTGGATGCTACCAAGGTGGACTATGCCCAGCTGGGAGCATCCGGACTGCGCGTCTCGGTTCCAATTCTTGGATGCATGTCCTTTGGTTCCAAGAAATGGCATCCCTGGTTGATCGAAGAGGAGGAAGCCCTCGAGATCCTCAAGGCTGCCTATGACCGGGGCATCAACACCTGGGACACGGCCAACATGTATTCCAACGGCATCTCTGAGGAGATTCTCGGAAAGGCAATCAAGAAGTTCAACATTCCCCGCCACAAGCTTGTCCTCATGACGAAGTGCTCCGTCTTTGTCGGCGAGGATCTTGAGGTCGTGGGTCCCGCTCATGGGCAGTACATGGCTCAGAGCAAAGACTACGTTAACCAAGGAGGTGAGTAGATTTTTACCTTGGGCTTTAGGTCTCTCTACTAACATATCAGGCCTCTCTCGCGCGGCCATTTTTAACGCCGTCGAAGCATCGATCGCTCGACTTGGAACTACCTATATCGACGTCCTTCAGGTCCACCGGTACGATGAATCCACTCCTCCTGAGGAGACAATGAAGGCGCTCCACGACCTCGTGCAGAGCGGAAAGGTCCGTTACCTTGGCGCAAGTTCGATGTGGGCTACGCAGTTTGCGAACCTGCAGCATGTAGCCGAGCGCAACGGTTGGACCAAGTTCGTGGCGATGCAGAACTACTATAACCTGTGTTACCGCGAAGAAGAGCGAGAAATGAACCGATTCTGCAAGGAAACTGGTGTGGGAATTATCCCGTGGTCGCCTCTGTTCGGCGGTTTGCTGGCTCGTCCGTTCGGTGTCCAGGACACGGAGCGCTCCAAGATTCCGTCTCCGTTTGGTTCAGCAATCACTTCAGCCGATGAACAGATTGTCAAGAGGGTGGAACAGGTAGCCGGCAAGAAAGGTTGGAAGATGGCCCAGGTGGCTCTGCTTTGGCTTCGGAGCAAGGGTGCGATTCCTATTGTCGGTCTGACTTCCATCTCCAAGGTCGAGGAGGCTGTCGAGCTGCGTGGCAAGGAGCTAAGTGCAGAGGAAGTGGAATATCTGGAGGAGATGTACATTCCTAAGCCTATTGCAGGACACTTTTAGACTTCGTTGTCTTACTAGGTAGCTAGCTACTACCACGGGCAATCGCTTCTGCTTTCCGGTATCAATAACAGCCGCTCCTAGCTTCAAGCCTCAGGCCACACGTTCAAGTAAGCATTTTGGTCAGTCTGACGTGAGATGCGAGAATCGGATTGGCTCCGGCGCGACTTGTTGCGTCTGGGCAGAGACTGGCGAAGAAAGCCCCGTAGATGGTTGCAAGATATTCTTACATCTCTATTGGCTTGCGGCCCCGTTGCTGCCTACAATGCCCCTCTCCTTGTTAAGCTCACGACTCAACCTTTTCAGTCTCTTTTCTTTTTCACCTTCTCTCATTTTCTTATTTTTGCACCATGAGCATTCACTATTTGGAACGCATTGAATCTGGTAACCGAGATGGCTTGTGTCTGTGGATTCGCTGGAACAAGACACGAATGGTTGTGCACATTGACCCATCACCAGCTGGGAACTTGATTCAGGATTCTCTCATCAAGGAGTACGAAGACGCGGTTTGTAATAGCCAGCGAGAGGAAGACGCCATGACGGATAAGATCTTGGACACCATCGTTGAAGTTGGGAGGTCAACCTTTGACCGGAATGTCCCTCCGAAGGACAAGGCCGCTTCCCCGCCGTCCCTACATTCTCTCCTTTTCCCAGAAGAATTTACCTTTCTCCTTCACACGCGACACAAAGATGGACAGTGGATCCTCGAAACCAGCGCCCAAAGCCCCGATCTCTCGATGACGGGAGCATTGCCACTCGATCTTGAGCTTCTTCAGGGTGCGGATTTGTCCATATTCTCTACCAAAGACATATTTGTGGTGGATGAAATCATCAGCGACGGACGCGTCTCTCGTGTTATTGTGGAAGATCAAGAAATGTGCGCCAAAACCGCGATTCATCAGCCAACCGAGTCTCTCCAAAAGGAGCTGGAAAGTCTTTTGAAGATTCGGGCCTCCAAATATGCCGACACTATCCGGGTACCAAGAATCCTCGGTTTCGTCAAGAGCCCAGTCCATGACAAGATAATTGGATTCTTAAGTCAGTACATTCCGCCTCCGGACGTTCTCTCTCTTGTTAGTCTCGGGGATGTTAAGGCTTCCTCGTTTGACGTGAGCAGGAGGAAGAAGTGGGCAACACAAGTGCGAGAAACTGTCGAACGGTTGCATGAAATCGAAGTCGCATGGGGACATGCGGTGCCTTCAAATGTCTTGATTCATAATGATACTGATGATGCGTGGGTCATTGACTTTGATGGTGGATGGATGTATGGTTGGGCGAAAAGGGTTGTTGAAATAGATGAGGAAGAAGTTGGGAAGATATTTCAGTTTTTGGAAGTTTGATACCACTTTTGTATTGTAGGTAGGTCAACATGCTATGTTTAGGGGATAAAGAGTTAGGGATTGCCAAGCGGTATGAAGGAACCAAGACGTCGCCTGTGAGCTGTACAAGAGAGCGCATTGACTAATTATTACATGTTCGCTTGACAGCTCGTAATATCTACGCCAGAACGACTTTGAGCTGACATAAAGCCCTTTCCATGTTCTCAATACTGGTTCTGCACCTCGACAAGGCGCTGGGTGGCTGTCTCGGTCTTGTGGAACCTCCAAGCCTTGATCTTCCTCTCAAACAGCTCATCCAACTCAGCAGCGGAACGACTAAAATATTCAATTAGCCAAATTCACTTTGATGATCGACATTTCACTCACCCTTTGGTCTCGGGGATCAGAAGCCACATTCCAATGACGAAGGGCAGACCGACGCCAGCGTAGAACCAGCCCGTCTTGAAACCCCAGTTCCACTTGTGTTGGTTAACCATATAGGGAACGAGGACGTTCATGACAATCCCGACAACGCAGGTAATGGCGGCACCGAAACCGGCGGTATAAGGCCGAAGTCGCTGGGACGAGATTTCGCCGATGTAGCCCCAGCCCGCAGCTCCGTTGGCGGTCATACCAATGTCTGCCACAATGGTTAGCTATCAATAGGCCATGAGATAGAAAAGACTCACTCCAAAAACAGGCAAAGAGCACAAAGATGTAGTCCATTGCCTTTGTCTTCTTAATGAGACCAAGGACACCAATGACAGCACAAGCGAGCATCTCTACCGTGGTTGATGTGCAGGCAATCCACCTTCGGCCAACTCGATCAGCAACGAGAATTATAATGATGATGGTAGCGATGTTGATGCCAGAGGTAATACACTTGACAGTGAATGGTTTGGCAACGCCTGCTTGCTGGAAAAAGTAGGTACCAAAGCTGGAGAAGAGGGTAAGACCGAGGAACTGCTGCGAGAGATTGGCCCAGAGAGCTGTCACAGTGCGTCTGCCGTCGGTGCCTCGGAAGATGGACACCCAACTCTGACGCTTCTGCTCAGCAGCCACAGCCTCTTCATGTTCGGCAGCGAGAATCAGGACCTGAAGTTGCTGATCGATGTTGTAATCGGGCACTCGACCGTGAAGTTGCTGCATCGCCTTGCGGGCTCGCTCATAGTTCTTCCTCCCAACACACCAAGCCGGCGACTCAGGCAGGAACACATAGATAAGAAGCATGAGTCCGATCTGAGCCCATTGGGTGTAAATCGGAACCAGCCAGTCCATCTCGTGTGTTTGGTTTAGAACGTTCAGTGCCACATGAGCAAAGAAGGTGCCGACAGTCCACCAGAAGCTATAGCACATGAGAAGACCACCACGGATTCGCACTGGTGCAACTTCGGAGATGTATATGGGCAGAGTCGACTGAAGGCAACCAACGCCGATGCCAGCAAGCAGCTTGCCCACTAGCCAGACTGGCCAAGTTCGTGCGAGGGATTCAGTCATGACACTCATGGCCAAGATGAACCAGTACGTATACATGGCAACTTTCCTGCCAAATCGACTCGAGACGAAGGCCAGGGACGTCATTCCGATGACTTGACCGACGGACATGATGGAACTCCAGGCGCTGAGGATGGGAGATTCGAGGAAGGGGTTTCCTTCGGCGTCGTGCTTGGTGGCAAACTCGTGGACGAAGCCCTTGTTGGCGACAATGCTAGCATTCATACTAGACACTATTAGTGATTGCCTGTTAGAGGCGAGTGATGTCTTACCCGACTTGGAAGCCATCAGTTGCGGCACTGAAAGCAGCAAGGAAACACACAGCCGTGGCGACCTTGAACGTCTTGACAGTCTCCCACGGCGTGAGGTGTTCATAACCAGACGCTGCCTGGCCCTTGCTCGCAGCATCTACAGCAGCTTCAGATTCTTTGAGGCCCATCTCGATTGGAGCCTCTGCGTGCTCCACGTTCTCTGTCTCCTTGAGGAGCGCCATGGTGAAGGATGCGAGTGCGGGGAAGGTTGATGCAGAATCCGGAGATTTGGGGAAAAGAATGGTTCCTCCATGGTTTTAATAGTCGATAACTCGGTCGATAATAAAGCGAGAGACGAAGTGTCTAGCTGAATGCGGAGGTGACTTGGATGTATCTGCCAAGCACAAAGTGGAGGACCACCATGATTCCGGGATGGTCATCAAATGAGGTGGTGATCCGGTCGGAAGTCAAGGCATGCCGGGGTATGGAGGTTAGCTTGAGCCCGAGAGTCTTTCCCCAGGTTAATCCACTCCCCGCATCAACTGGCTGGCGGGAAAAGGCGGAGAACCAGGGGAGGCTGGCTAGACGACGTGGGGCAAGCTTTACAGAGTATCAGGAGAGAGCAACTCGTCTATTGTCATGAACTGATTGGATAGAGGTGAATAGCTTCGCTATTGTTTGTCCCGAGATCTGAATGTCTGGTATTTTCGGTACAAAGTTGTTGTTCAGCCGTTGGTCCGGGAGTTAATAGTGAGATTGTGAGGACGGAATAATCTCACGGAATAAATGCTACGGAGTAATACTGCGGATTAATGAGCATGTAGCAAAATTATAAGAAACCACCGATGGCAGTGCACTGAAAGAAGTAAAGATGATGGATAATGCCTCTCTTGAACGCTTCTCCAATTGTCTGCTCCCTCACAGTTGCTCTCCGCTGTCAATGGAGTGTGGATAGCCTCGGTTAGGATGTGGCCTCAACGTGACCCCAAGCTGGGGTGATGGTTGCACCACAGTTTGGATCTGGGGCTAAAGAGCGGAGAGAAATCCGAAATGGAGTAACCCTTGTACGAGATATCCAAGTCAAGAGACTGGCTTGCGTTGTGCTTGTCCAGGGGCGACCTGGTAAGCTCCAGCTGAACCCGCGTACTCGTACTGATCGCGAGACTTGGCGTTCGGTACATGTCACGCACAGCTGACCTATAAAACTAGCAAGCTTAGGGGCATGATGGCTTTATCAAGGTCCATTACGGTAGAAATCGGGCATATGACTAGACTATGACGGATCTCAACCTCTTGTGTGCTTCTTATATCTACTATCAAAGATTGTTCTACCAGGCCGGAGTAATTCTACCGGAGCCAGATCTCTAAGTTACGACTTGCTTCTATCTGAAAACACTAGACGAATCCCAAAAGTTCCCTGCCATCGGCTTTAAATCTTTCCGTTCGTCTTCTGAGAGCGACGCTTGTGAAACGTTTCACGGAGGTAGCGCGACGAGTCTTTAGGCGTGCGCTTTAACGTCGAAAAGTCTACGTGGGTTATTCCGAACCGTGGCCCAAAGCCAGCTGACCATTCTTCAAAATGTTAGTGTTGGTGATGTTTTAACGATGGGATGCAGAAAACGTACCAAAGTTATCCATCAAAGTCCAGACGTAGTACCCTTGCACGGGCACACCATCCTCGTAAATAGCTCGGGAGATGGCATCGAGATATAAGCCAAAGTATCTCGTGCGGAACTTGTCGTCCACGGCGACCTGGACGTCATCTTCGCCAGGGCAAGGGCAGCCATTCTCTGTAATTATGACGGGCAGTTGGTATCGGTTCCAGACCCAATTCAGCAACTTGCGAAATCCTTCTGGCGCGACGCGAAGCCAATTTGTACCTGAAACAGGACCAATCTCAACGCCCGCGTGGTTAACGGAGCCTTCTTCGATGTTGCCCGTCCAGTCATCGTCAGCTGGGGGATCTGGGAGTGCCCGGGCGTACTTTGTTGAGTAGTGGTTCATGCCGTAGAATGCGTTGACACGGCTCGTGTCTCGCAGCAGTTGGCGCTCCTCAGACGTAAACTCTGGCAACCTGGAGCCGAGATATTCTCTCATGGAAGCGGGATAGTCTTGGCCGAGAAAGACGGGGTCGCCGAACCAGCCGATGTAGAATTCTAGCCGTCTTTGCGCAGCATCAATGTCTAACTTTTTGTCTGAGTAGGGCTCGTAAAAATGTCCGTTTAGAACAATAGAGATGTCACCCTTCTGGGATGCAAACTCCTTGCTGTAAATCTGCACGACTTCAGCGTGAGACAGGATGAGAGTGTGTCCCACCCTCCATGGCTCCGTTTTTGTGTCGTTTCCAGCAGCAGCACATCGTCCTGGCGCGAGCACACCATTGTGATGAGCAAAGATGGATGTGATGTAAGGTTCATTAAAAGTGACCCATTTCTTGACTCGATCGCCAAACCGCGAGAAGCAGAGTCTCGCGTAACGGATGTAATCGGCTTTAAACTCTTCCGTGTTCAAAAATGCGCCGTATCGATCGTAGATACCTTGTGGAGTATCCCAATGATACAAGGTCGCAACAGGCTCAATTCCTTTGGCAAGGAGCTTGTCGATGAGTTCGTTGTAGAACGCGATTCCCTTTTCATTGATGGGATCATCACGACCACCGAGTGGGATTAACCGGGACCAAGAGATGGAGAAGCGATACACGTCGACGTCAAACGACTTCATTAAATCGATATCCTCTTGGACGCGATTGTAATGGTCACACGCTATGTCGCCGTTTTGGTTGTTTGTCCGTGACGGGGTGAGATGCGTGTACGTATCCCAGATGGACGGACCCTTGCCATCCTGCGTGACCGCCCCCTCGACTTGGTATGCAGCCGTAGCGGTACCCCATTTGAAGTCTGGAGGGAGGGGAAGATCCTGGACGGGTAGGTCGTGACCGGTTGACTTGCTGTACGATGTGACGACATCGTCAGCTAGGAACATGGACGCCTCGTTGGCCATTGTGAAAGAGAGGAATAACGTGGTGTGAGGTGACCTACCAATAGACAGCCCAAACCTACTTCGTCTTTTATAGAGCTCAAAAACACACCATCAAGGATCTTTACATCCAAACTGCCTATCTCGCTTGTCTCGCACCATGCTGAGGCTGTCATGGCTTCTCCACAAGGCTAACGCCCCTGGTCGAGTTTCCCGACAGGTTTCCCGACAGGTTTTCCGCCGCTAATGCACATGGTCAAACTTCCCTGTCATGCGGAGTCTGGAGGATCGCCTTGGAAAAGGCGGAATATTTAGCGTAGCCAAGACTGGTTTCCAGGCAGGTAATTACTCCGATAGGACAGTTCTTCCTATTAATCAGCTAATTGAATGCTGATTGACCATTGACATTGGCTGATTTGCATCGTTGGTTCGGTGTTTCTCCGTGGCCGAGTCAGAATCCATGCGTGTGTACATGAGGGGTTATCTCTGACACGGGATCACCAACGTCGGCCTACAAAAGAGTCAGCTCGCGTTAATTGCTCCCGAACCTAGTCATACGGCGGACTCCGCGGAGAGCACCTGCGAGGGATTAAATGAGCGAGGCTCGATCAAGGGTGGTTCGCAACGACTGTACAGCCAGGGCCTTGACACTGCTATCTCGTTCCAGACCACATCACAAAGATGGCGTCCGTTATTGACGTTCAGTTTGAGCACTACCATGCCCCAAACACACTGGGTGTCCAAAACTCTACGCCTAGGATCTCGTGGAAGATCGATGGCCCAGCAGGCTCATTCAGGCAAGCCAGCTATGAGATCGAGGTCGGCGACGGCAATGCCAACGCACAGCAACATCTTGTCTTGACTGTGAAACGAGCGTTGAGTCTCTCAAACCTCGTTCCATGGCCGTTCGACCATACTCTCCGCTCGCGGCAGAAGATATTCATCCGAGTAAGGCTCTATGATGACAAGGATAACATTACTCCTTGGAGCGAACCTGCGCTTCTAGAAGTTGGCCTCCTCGAGCGCCAAGATTGGCAGTGCCAGCGTATTGCTGCTCCTTGGGGTCCTGGAACTTCTGAACCAGACCCAGAACAGCTTTATCGAAAGGAGTTCCAGCTTTCAGACGAAATTGAGAAGGCCAGGCTCTACATCACATCTCAGGGCGTTTACGAGGCTGAGGTGAATGGACAACGAGTCGGCGACTACTTCCTCGCTCCCGGATGGACTGCCTACGACAACAGACTGCAATACCAGACATACGATCTCACTTCGTTCCTTGTCGAAGGTTCAAACTGCATCGGTGTTCGCCTTGCTGAGGGTTGGTTCTCTGGTCGGATTGGCTTTGAGGGAGGTCATCGAAACATCTGGGGTCCTCACACTGCTCTTTTGGTACAGCTCGAGATTTTTTACGCCAACGGCCATTCTGAGATTATTGTCTCTGATGGTTCTTGGGCTGTGAACAAGGGCCCTATCAAGCTTGCTGAGATTTACGACGGCGAAAAGTACGACGCCCGGGATGAGATTGCATCTTGGTCAACTCCCGCAATGGACAAGACAGCCTCCAAATGGGAACCTGTACTGGTTATGGAGGACCTACCCCCAGAGATCGAGCTCACAGCTGGCTACGGAGAACCTGTCCGCCGGGTTGAAGTGATCAAACCGTTGGAGAAGATCACCACACCATCTGGAAAGACCATCCTTGACTTTGGCCAAAACCTGGTCGGATATCTTCGCCTCCGAAACATCAAAGGCCTCCGGGGACACAAAATCACACTCCGTCACGCCGAAGTACTAGAGAATGGCGAAATAGGAACACGTCCACTACGCATTTGCAAAGCAACCGACGAGTACACCCTAAAAGGCGATGAGAATGGTGAGTCCTACGAGCCTCGATTCACATTTCACGGGTTCCGATATGCCGAGGTTGATGGATGGATTGGCAATCTGGACCTAGAATCAGTCGAGGCTGTCGTTTGCCATACTGATATGAAGCCCGTGGGTGAATTCGAGTGTTCTGAGCCCTTGCTCAACCAATTGTACAAGAACGTTGTCTGGGGAATGAGAGGGAACTTTCTCTCCGTTCCTACTGATTGTCCTCAACGCGACGAAAGACTCGGGTGGTCTGGAGACTTAGCTCTCTTCGCTCCGACTGCAACTCTCCTCTACGACTGCTTCGGCATGTTAAAGAACTGGTTGATTGACCTTGAGCATGACCAAAACGTGCTTGGGGGAGTACCACCAATGGTTAGCCCCAACTCAACTATCCCAGATCCTATCTGGTGTAGGAGAGTGCCTTGTGCTATTTGGCACGATGTCACGATTCTTGCGCCTTGGGCTCTTTATCAAGAGACGGGGGATGAGAGTATCCTTGCGCAGCAGTACAACAGCATGACAACTTGGATGAAGGTTATTCCACGAAAAGACCATTTATGGGATCCAAAACCGTTTCAACTGGGAGTAAGCATAGCCCTTGACTCATTCAATGCCTCTTACTGACATGTCTAAGGACTGGCTTGACCCGGCAGCTCCTCCCGATGCCCCATGGAAGGGAGCTACAGACGCCAAAATGGTGGCCAACATGTTCCTCATCCAAAGTCTAGACCTGATGGTCAAGATATCAGCCATTCTCGGCCACAAGGACGATAGTGTCAAGTTCCAGGCCGAGTCTGAAGCTGCTCGGAGCGCATTCCAAGATGAATACGTCACACGCAACGGACGTCTAGTTTCTGACTCCCAATCAGCATACGCTTTGGCAATCTGTCTCAACATCTTGTCTCCTGCACAAAAGAAACACGCAGCGGATCGACTTGCGTGGCTAGTGCGAAAGGACAACTTTAGAATCGGAACAGGCTTTGCTGGGACGCCATACCTCTGCGAAGCTCTTGCTTCCACGGGACATTTTCAAGTTGCGTATGCCGCGTTGCTTGAGAAAGGATGCCCCTCGTGGCTTTACCCCGTGACTATGGGCGCGACTACCATGTGGGAAAGATGGGATAGCATGCTGCCAGATGGATCTATCAATCCAGGCGAGATGACGTCTTTTAATCACTACGCCTTTGGTGCCATTGCCAAGTTTCTGTATGAGAGACTTGCTGGACTACAACGGCTCGAGCCAGGATGGAAGCGATGCCGAATTGCTCCCACGATTGGGGCAGAGTTTACAAGTGCTTCGGCATCGCACATTACTCCTTACGGCAGAGTTTCCTGTTCTTGGGAGACATCACCAACGAAGGAGTCGTCTCAGAGCGAGATAATCAGGCTTTGGGTTACAGTGCCCCCGAATACTATTGCTGAAGTGGTCATTCCTTGGAAGAATGGGGAGCGGGCGGAAGTTTTAGGGCCCGGTGAGTGGGACTTTGAGTCTGTTTTTGAAAGAGACGGCTCATGGCCAGTTTTGGCCTTACCACCAAAGTCATAGTGATCACACACATATCAATGCAATAACCAAGACTGTCATTTCTCATTACCTACCTGTAAGAAACCCTAGAATCGCCATTCCATTCGGTCGTTCATCCAGTCCTCTATCGGATCACGATATTCTCTAAGTTTTGCCCCTGACTTGTAAAGGCTCTCAAGGTCGAATCCCAGCTTTTCATCGCGAGGCTCATGGAGTAACACCCATAGAAATGTGGTGAGGATATAGTGCCTTAGTTGCTTGATATCAAGCTTTTCCAAGCGAATCAGAAGTGCATACCCTCCTTGTAAACAAATGTATGCCACGTATCGCAATTCCTCATGGATGGTCCTTTGGCGGAATTGACAAACGCGATTGGAGTTCAGTGTCGAATCGACCATTGTAGCCTTACCAGAAGGAGGCTCGCCGTTGCATACCATTGCCGCTTGCAAGTGCCAATCAACTCGTTGAACAAGCCGATGGTACTTTGAAGAGATAAAGCTGAATAGCGATCGCATTTCGATAGGGTTCCAGGGATTGTCTTGAAAGTGTATGAGTCTGGATAGTGATGGCCGATTGTAGAATAGACCATGACGATGTGACTCAAGCTGTAAGAAGGTGTTCTTAAGCGTATACCTTTCGTCCCCCGACAACATCGACGGGGTTCGTGTTATGGCATCGTGACTTGTCTCCGACAGGTACCGTGCGATATAATGATTCATCTCAAATATTAAGCAGAATAGATCGCAGAGAATGGAGAGGTTTGCCTGCCACTCTACCGGCTTTAGCAGTGGTAGTTTTTTGATCCGGTTGACTTTGGCATGGACCTCATCAGGGTTTAGGTAGGGAAGAAGATGTTGAATAGACCGAAGTCGCGTAATTGACGGTGCTATTAAGATTGTATATTCATCTTCCAGCCCCTCCAGCACCAAATCCTGGTGTGGTTTGAGTACATGGCTGCGGTAAACATCGAAGTACTGAAAGGCTCCTGGGCAGGCTGTGAGGAATGATCGGAGATCAAGAGGGGAGTCTAGCATTCGAAGAAGCTGAACCATAAGCTCGGCTGGTAGCTTGTCGAAAAGGGACATGTCGGCGATATCTTGGAGAGAAGCTGACTTGAATTGACCTGGATATTGGGGATGATCGGTTGGTGTTGGTGTTACGTATCTGTCTTGGGAATGGAAAAGATTGAATTGACATTAATCTCTAACCTCATGAGTCATATGACGGCGGTGTAGAAAGCGTTGAGGTGTTTAAGTTTATGTATCTGTGCAGGTGACCTTTTGCCTCACGGAGAAATATGGACGCAAGGTTCAAATCATGCAGCGTTTTTCGGTTGTGTCTATGCCGACATTTGTCATTACCTCCTTGCAGGCATCATTGATAACAACAACAAAGAGAACAGAAACAATCAACACCTATAGTAATGGCATTTGATGATAAGAAGAGGAGGATTTGATAATGTCGCTGGTGCGAGGACGGTTATCATAACCTAGTGCTTTGAGCACTTCTCTCTTAGACAAGGATAAGATATTGACTAAACTCCCTAATAGATAGATGTAACTAACCTAAGCCCCCATCTCTATTAGATCACGGGATAACTAACTCGTCTTTGGAAGACCCATGGTGTATAAGCTGAGCCTCGACTGAATCCACCGTTCAATGAATGCCTGGATCTCATTACTGTTCTTCTCCATAAACATCATGTGCCCATTCCCATGAATCCCAACATCTCCGAGCTCTACATGCTCAGTCTTGGAGCAACCAGCCTGCTTGAGGTAATTAGCTGTACAATAGTCGTAAGGCATGTGATAGGACGCTTCTCCGGTAACCATGAGAATGGGCTTGTCCAGAAGATTTACCAACTGGCGGGGTTGGGGGTCAGCAGCCTGCAGTGTACAGTCGCTATAGCCTTCTCCCTTTGAAGCGACGCGCGTCTTGACGATATCGACAGTAGGATCAGTGACGGAAGGCTCGTACGTGAGAGGAATGTCCGTCAAACCCCATTGCCGAGGGTTATCGCCCCCAAAGACAAAGATTTCATCGATGAACGGCGGCCCACCTGCTTCAAGCAGAATAAGAGCTTTGGCTAGTGTAGGTCGGGCGTCGGCGATAAGAATAGGCATGAAACTGCCTTGACTATGACCCAAGAGTATGACAGGTCGGCCGATCTTGTCTAGCAGAGCCGCACCGGCAGCCTGAACAGCAGCCTGTTGATACGTAGTGTTGCCGATAAACTGTACGTTTGCACTATAAAAGGCATCAAAGATTGGATCGCCTCGGAGACCTGTGCCGGGCCATTGAGTGTGGTTCACAGCCTGGGGCCAAATATTGAACTTGTGTGTGGCGGTGAATGCTTTCTCGATCGTCTCAGCGGGAAGTGTTGAAGGTTGCTTAGCCCCGTATGAAGGCATCCACGCTGAACGACCGCGAAAGGTTTGATCGACAATGTATACTTCATAGCCTTGACTGATGAACTGAGAAGCCCAACCGCGGCCGCCGTCTGGCTTGTTCAAGAAATTCTCGGATCAACGTTAGCACCATGACATTTTCAATGGGGCTGTAATCTAATTATACTCACACTGCCAGTTTGAGCTTGACCGTGGATCAGGACAATCGGTGTGTCTTGGGTTGCACCACCAACCGGCAATAGTTTCTCAACGTACATCTGGTCACGAAAGACGTGACCCCCATTTCCATCTTCAACATATTCCCCGCCGACATAAAAATAGGAACGAATAGAAGGCACCTCGGCATCGGATCTGACATGTTGCGAAGAGGCTGCCACTAGAGACGAGCTGATGGTCAAGGCAGCCACAGCCGCGGCCGCAGTAGCGAAATGCATTGGGGACGGCTTGATTTGATAGTTTTTATCCGGATACGCGGTTTTTCGTAGCGTGACGATGGAAAGATGACCTTTCACGTGGATGAGATGAAGTCAAGAGGGGTTACTTTGTCGATCACAGGATATCACATGACATTGAAGTTTCGGCCCCCGAGTTGTTGAGGTTTTTGTCTCACCTTGCCTGCCGTACAACCCGCTGTGCTATGTAGCTGATTTCTAAACTAGCTTCTAATTGAGCTTCTTCTTTTGGCAGGAAACACAAGAGTTTGTGTAATATCGTGAGCTATGAGATGAGAATTTCTCCAAAAGAAGTAATTCCCTGAGGAACTTGGGTGCCGCTGATGTCAAGTCAACATTAACTTTTGCCCTACAGTACTTTGGTCGTCGTTCATTCAGCCCGGGACAATCTCCTTGACTGGAACCATATTGGAATAGTTACATGGCTTCACCGTTAAGCCACCAAGAAATTACATCTTCAAGCGTTATTCTTAGTGCAGACGAACTTCTGTCTTTTGAGGCGCAAGAGATTACTTCAAATACCTCCCCTGATAACCCTGTGGCGTTGAGACGCTCGAGTAAAAAAAGAAGCAAGACCAAGACATACACGGAGATGATCTACAGGACGGAGCCCTAGGATTCGACCTACGGCGTCGATCCCTCATATCAACTATGTGGCGCTTTTGTCACCGAACGTAACACTCCCCAACAAACGCCGCACGACGACATGTCACCCTGACACCGGGGCCGTAATCATGCAGATACAATGTGACTGCGTCTTGGCACTGGATTGGCCTCCTGTACGACGGGAACGGGGAGGAGTTACATATATTGCTCGCCCCGTATCCACCTCGAGTGCTCGCTCAGTGCTTACTCACGAGTCAGCATAGGAAGCTCCGCGCTGGCTCGGCCGCCGTGCTGACACTACTGGAGCCTCATCTATCGCCAAGGCGCAGCGGCACAATCCTTGGTGGGGCTTCTAGTCCTTCCTTGTCGCCGGATGCTACACTGGGTAGTGCGTTTATACCAGGGGGAGTGTTTGAAGGAATCGTTTCTAACGTATTAAGGGATAAAACTAGTAGAAGGAATGGCGAATACACGTGTATCTCATCCAGAAGGATGTCTTGCAGCAAGGCTCAACCCTGCCGCTAGCGCTTCAAGTGCCGGCACCGACGGGATGACGCGGGCCAAGGCGTCAGCCCGCGGGAGTCAACGTTGCTACTATCAACCTCCCCAGGTCTCAATGGGACCCTCGTATCTCGCTTCTTCAATGGCGAGAAGGGACCCCAATTGACCCCATGCTCACTCATCCCGAACACCAGCAGATATGATATACGACAAAGTTCTTTTAATACCTTCCATTTGCAGCCTGCATGCATGCGGGTTTATCCGTATCAGACGCGGACGGAGATATGTAAGCGCCAATCTCTACCGCCATCGCATCCGATTCGTCTCTCGCAGGGATTGACAGATCCTCTAGATGCCGAGGTCCGTCGTAGCCCTATGGACTTTCAACATGTTCCCACCATGGTCAAGGATATCTGCGGGTGAATAACCGAATTCCCTGCTCGCCAAGCCGGTTTCCTCGATCTTTTCCGGCGATCCAGCTTCTAATCCAGGTCAAGTGTCTCTGCGCCAGGTAAACAAGCTTTTCTGCTGTGCTCAGCCCTGGACCAAAACTCAAACCAGGAGGCTGTCTAGCGTGAATAACATTCCTTGCATATACCCCCCCAGGCAGATTTCCAGTCTGAAGAATCAATCAGTAAGCCTGAGACAGCTGTAAGCAGGATGGCCTCCGTGGAGCTGTCGAAACGGCCTCTCCATTGTGGCTCATTCCAGGAATGGTTGAGGGCATAAGCCCATGTTCCTCTTTCGGTCTGCAACGGGTCCAGGGGGGGTACTTGCATCCGTTAGGCGAGCCGCTGCTACATGGAGCAGTAGAACGTCAGCCTCCGGCTTACCGGTCCTCCACGGCGGGAAGAGAACGAGGCTTGGGGTGTTCGAGGGGGGATCTTTATTTGCGGATGATTTGCAGTCCCGAGACCTTGCCCCCGGTGTTCTTGGCCGTTAAACTTGCGGATTACTCCGGTTTATACTAAACTATCGGGTTCCCTAGCCTTTGTTGGGTCAGAGAATCATCGAAAACTACCCACACCATGACCATGCTATCTGATCCGTTTCGAGTTATCGACGACCATGCGTCTACCATCACACCACCTGTGCCGCGTCCACAGAAACCTGTCCGACTGAGACTCGCTTGCGATGCCTGCACTGCGGCCAAGGTTAGGTGTAGCAAGACTCATCCTTGTGAACGGTGCATAGACAGTGGGCAGGAGTGCTTCTACAGTGCTTCCCGACGACATGGCAAGAGATCTCGACATAGAAAGGCCGAGTCTGATGTTCAACGGTCTTCTTCGAGCGAAGTGCCGACGCCTGGAGCAATTCCAGTACCAAACGGGATGAAGGGCGTGTCTTATGGCTCCGAGTTCTCTTGGGAAGAAAGAGAGACAAGCCCACAGTTGTCGAGTTACCAAGCATCCACTCTGGGCAACGGTATCGGAAAACTCGACAACTGGGCATTCCACGACATTGACATGATGTTCGACTTTGACGACACGTCCTATATATCCCTGACCGAACCATGGAAAACAACACCCGGCTCCCTCACGAGCCAACAAACCCTCAGCGAAACAATCACCCCTCCCGAACAGCACACAACACCTGCAGAGCAACCAACCAATGCTACCTCGACGCCGCCGATCGAGCCCCACGATCCAAAACAAGCACACGACTGCGAGGCTCTAGCTCTTGGCGTTCTCCGCTCGCTGCATCACCACAACGCAGATGGCATCTGCAAGGCACCTGCAGCGGGCGGCATGAACCTCGCCAAGCCGATGCCAAGCATCGACACGGTGCTGTTCGCCAACAAGGCTGCCCTGACCAATCTCATCCCCCTGCTCAAGTGTCCCTGTGCGAGGAACCCGCATATTGCTCTTTTGCACAGCACCATTCTTTCCAAGACCATCTTTTGGTACCGTGTTGCTGTTACTGCGCGGTATCATGCCGAGGGAGCGGAATTGCGGCCGATGAAGATACAGTTGGGGATGCTGGATCTTGATGATGATGATCAGGCCACGCTGCAGCGAGCTGTGCTTCTGAGGGAGTTGCGTAAGGCGGAAAAGGTCATGGAGACGTTTGATGAGTGTTTTGCGAGTGAAGAGGAGGTACCAGAGTGGCATGCTACGGCTATTCAGAACATGAAGGAGGAGCTTCAGGCGATTATTCAGAAGATTAAGAAGGGTCAAGGAGAATGGGCGTGATGTGTATATGGGTGTTTGCAGAGTTGGAAAGAGATCTAGAATGGCATCTTTGAAGCATTTTGGTTAGAGCAACATATAGAGGAATGCATTTCAAGGATAGAATTGGCACTTTTCAGATACATATCCCAACGCCCTCAGTTGATGCCAACTTCGACAAACCTTGCCTATATCTTCTTGGCCAACTTCACACCTCCAAGTAAAATCCTCGTAACAGCATACATACATGCACCCGCCATCAAAATAACCCCCGTCCAAATCTTAATGTTAGTATACCCTCCATCATCGCTAGCAATAAAAGCGCCACCAATAGGATTGCTGACAAGCGCCGGAATTGCAAGAACTCCAAACTGCATGCCATTTCTTAGCCCAATCTCACGAATGGGCGAAATCTGTGCCATGAGCGTTGGACAGAGTGTAACAAACGCTCCAGAACCAAACCCGTAAAGAGCGGCGAAAACAATTATGGCAGCGTTGCTTGATGCAGGAAGCCACAAAGCCAGAACTAAAATTGCGGAGAAAAATGCCATGATTGTTTGGGTGTTGTATGCGCCAAACTTGTCAGCAGCAATTCCAGGCAGAATTCGCCCAAAAAGACTGTAAACTGTCAGCATTATCTTACTCTTCCATTATGTCTTGGAAATCTTACCTCGCTGCGTTGAGAATTGGAATGAGGTACTGCGCCAGGTTCTCGGACATGCCGAGTTGTGCAGCCTGCGCCGCAATGTAGTTGATTGGTACGAAAAGACCCAGAAAGTAGATGAATGCAGATGCGACCGTGAATAAATACGCACGCTCCGTAAAGGGCTTAAAGAAGCCTTTGGGAGGTAGAGGAGCAGACGATGGTGGCAGGCGTGAAACGATGGTTAGGTTGGCGATGATGAGCAAGCCCAAGATCAGAAACGCACAAGCTCGCCTGTACAAGTCAGTTTAGCTTTTTCTGGTAGTATGTATGGGTCGCTTACATGGCCCATGGAAACCCAATCTGTTTGATCAAGCGGTTAAACATGATGGGTAGGAAGACACCTCCAAGACTGGAACCACCACTGACAAGGCCCATTGCAAGGCCTCTTCGCTTTTGAAACCATGTGCTTACGCAGGCAACAGCTATCACTAGTTATTCAAGGTGCTAGGAGTACGGCAAGCATAGAGTAGGTACCTGGTGTAAAAAGGCAGCAGATTCCAATGGGACTGCAGATGCCCTGAGATAGGATAATCTGATAGTACTTTGTGGAAAGCGAAGCCATCATGAGTCCAAAGACATGCATGAAGGTGCCGAACGCCATTAACCACCGTGGTCCATACTTGTCGTAGATTCGGCCAACGACAAAGCCCTTGAAATCTCAGGTTAGTCGTTGACTTGACAGTCTTGATATTTGTAACTCACACCGCCAAAGAGGATAGACAGTTCCAAAGAGGCAATCCATGAGATTGCGCTAGGAGTGTAGCCTTTCAGATACTCCTCCTGGTAGTAAGCCTGGAAAACTCCGATGCCTGGTCGTGTATAACACGTCAGCTCTTGAAAGTATTCATATAGTGGAAGTGCACTGACAGTTGATCCATCCAAAACTGCAAATATTGGCAGCCCAAGCCCCAGCTACGACTGACCACGCTCGGAAGCCCCCATCTGGGAAATCGTTCAGAGATGCTCCGCGGCGTTGGTCTTCAAGTTTCTGGGCCTCGGTCGATGGAAGGGTATCATTCGATGACCCTGATAGATTGTTCACTGAAATTTGCGATGGATGCATGATTGCTTTGCAAAAAAAAAAAAAGTTGTAAAGTTTTGGACAAAGAGCTTCAGGCTTCTTGAAAGACACAAAATGAGATGCCAGGCTCTCTAAGTCATGGATATGCTTATCCTCGGACAGTCATTTTCTTTCGGTGACCTCTCGGGGATACACAAATTTGCTCTGCCTCGCTTTTAGGTATTGTGAGCGAGGCCGAGCGAAGATCATTTTCTCAATCTCACACAGCTGACTACCCGGGATCCAGAAATGAGGGCGACGGTGAGTCGTAAAAATGTGTTACTATGCATGATGCAGTTACAGATCTACTACGGAGTATCTTGGCTGTGTGTACTATGCATACGTAGGCTCGGGGATTTTAGATCGCCAAGCGTGCCAAGACATGGTTGATCATTAACTACCAGTTAGGTGTGTAAAACTGCCTAGGCGTCATCTTTGCAGTAGACATCGGTATAGCCACATGTGATTGCTAATTGTGAAACGTCTTATCGCTGCAGTGAGATATGGCATTCCCTCTTTAGCGACAATACGAACTGTGAGCAGTGTGTCGCGCAAAGGGCCCTACAAAGGATCCAATCCCCAAGTCTAGAACCAACAACCAGCGGGTAATACGCCACGCTTAACCCTTCTCAAACCTCAAACAGCCAACCAACATACACAAACACCCTATTCGGGCTCTGAAACTCGCGTCTTAAGAACAAAGGCGAAAGAGCCGAACAGAATTCGGCCTCGGCTTTGAGCCAGATTATCGCGATTGGTTTTTGTGGCGGGCACTCATGCGGGGAATCAGCCGGGCATCGTCGGGTGTTGCAATAGCGAACCGTAGAGCCGAAAATGGAACCCTGAGCCCCTTGCAGCGGGCGTGGCCCCCACTGTAAATGGGCTGAGTTGGTGAGATTCAGTTGGGGCAGTCGTCGCACACCGTAATCAAGAGGTCGGAATTGATACACAAGCAGACGAGGTAGTAGACGTGTTTCTGTAACAAACAGATGCATGATTGGAATGTTGATCCCTGTTGTAGATGATTGCATCTTGAATACTTAAGTTGACCTGCTCCCATTGAAAGTGTCTCTCAATTCACCATCAACAACCCATCACACAATCACCCCACCACAAAACCACCACAAAATCACAAAATGGCTGCTGCAGTTGGCAAATACGTCTCCAAGCTCGCCGGCAAGCGCGTCCTCGTCATTGGAGGATCCTCAGGCGTCGGCTTCGGTGTCGCAGAGGCTGCCCTCCAAAACGGCGCCTCATCCGTCTTCATCTCTTCATCCTCTCAATCCAAGATCAGCAGCGCCATTGAGCGCCTCAAGAGCAACAACACATCCACCAAAACCGAGGTCCAGGGCTTCCCCTGCAACTTGGCTTCTTTTGACACCCTCAACTCAGAGGTTGAGAAGCTTTTTTCTGAGGTCGCCAAGAGTGGAAAGCTTGATCATGTTGTTTTCACAGCTGGTGATCAGATTGCTGTTGGCAAGCTCGAGGACTTTACTCTTGACGCGCTGAAGCAAGCCGGAGCTGTTCGCTTCTTTGCACCCCTGGTGATTGCCCAACAGCTCCGCAAGAACCTCAACGAGAGCACAACCTCTTCATACACCATCGCGACAGGCGGTGCCCAGGAGCACGTGGCCAAGGACTGGACGGTGATGCAGTCGTACCTTGGTGGCATCCGCGGCATGACCCGAGGCTTGGCGGTCGATCTGGCGCCCATCCGCGTCAACGCCGTGGCCATGGGTCCCACAGACACTGAGATCTGGGGCAAGGTCAAGGAGATGGGATACTGGGACCACGTGACGGGCAAGATGAAGGCTAGAATGACTACCGGTGCTATCGGCGCTGTCGAGGACGTGGCCGAGGCGTATGTTTATCTGATGAAGGATAAGAATGCTTCTGGTAGCATAGTTGAGACTACTGGTGGTACTCTCATGTCCATGTCTTAGATTTGGGTGGTGATGATACAGGGTAGATAGATAATCACGGCGTTTTGAGCAATACACCAGTTTGGCGCAAGTTACTTCCTCCCTTCTAATGGTATAGTCTTGCAATCTGCAGTAAAGCATTAGCAATAGTCAATAAGGTCACATGAAGTATCTAGCCAGATTAATTATTGTTATTCCTACCCTCGTGAAGCTAAGATAACACCCACCAGATCTGCGTAATCTTCTCACAGCGGGTCTCTGCACATAAGCAGCCACCCATGCTCGCCCACCATGAGAGAACAGTTTCATGAGAATGCTGTTGGTTCACGCATCTCGCGTCTCGGCATCATAACTCAATGCCCGAGATATTCCCCGACATACATGCATCCTTTGTTCGGCACTTCGCCTTTTTTCGCTTCTCGGATTTTAGCCACCCGAACCGTTTAAGCTCCGGGCGTGAGATGTGATGCATTCCAACCCCCGATGGAACATGGAGATCTACTGCACAGCCTTTGCTTACCTTTTCTTTGTAAAGCCCTGATTAGGTCAAAATGTTGTCTCGTTTCCCCATGTCGGCGTCGAGGCGGCTTTCAGCTTTGTCAGGGCAAGTAAGAGCAGCGAGCACCATGAAGGAAGCAATCGTTTCGAGAGGACCCAAGGTTGAGATTATTGACAGCCCCATGCCCAAAGCTGGCCCTGGGCAGGTTGTTACCAAGATTATCTTTTCGGGCAGCAATCCAAAAGATTGGTAAGAGATTTACTTCCTCAATTGATACGAAATACTGAGGCCTTTTAGGAAGCGACCCGAGTATTGGGGCTCCAGAGGTACTGGCAACCAGGGCGATGACATTTCAGGCGTCGTCCACCAAGTTGGTGAGGGCGTCTCCGAATTCAGACCTGGCGACCGCGTCGCAGCCATGCACGAGATGAAGCAGCCGGGAGGGAGTTATGCCGAGTACGGCGTAAGCTGGGCGTACACGACATTTCGTCTACCCGACAAGACATCTTTTGAAGGTGAGTTTTTTGACACATGTGAAACATCGTGACATTCATCACAAGCTGACGGGGCCAATTTAGAGGGCGCTGCACTGCCTCTGACTGCCTTGACCGCTGCGTGCGGTCTCTATGCGCGTCTCGGACTCCCCGAACCGTGGCTTCCTGTGTCTGATTCTCAAAAGATTCCACTGGTCATTTGGGGCGCCTCATCAGCCGTTGGATCATACGCCATTCAGCTCGCCAAACGTTCCAACATTCACCCCCTCATCTGCGTCGCCGGTCGGGCGAAAGAGCATGTGGAGGGGTTAATTGACAGAAGCAAGGGCGATACGGTTATTGACTACCGCAAAGGCCATGAAGCTGTGGCTGAAGAGATGAAGGCCAGTTTGAACGGGGCCAAGCTCGAATACGCTTTTGATGCTATTTCCGAGGATGGCTCGTACCAGACCATTTGCGAGGTTCTCGATCACCACACAGGAAAGATCACCAATATTGTGCCCGCGCAGTCGTACTCGGATATTCCCAAGACGATTAAGAAGTCAGTCACGACTGTTGCTAGTATTCATGAGGATTTAAAGCACTTTGGATATGTGTACACGAGGTATTTTAGCAAGGGTTTGGAGGAGGGTTGGCTGAAGGCACAGCCACAGGAGATTATCCCAGGTGGATTGGCAGGTGTTGAGAAGGGCCTCACAAACCTGAAGAATGGCACTGCGAGTGCGGTCAAGTATATCTTCAGGATAGCAGATACTCCAGGTGTACAGTCATGATATTTTTATTGAGTCTTTGAGGGTAGATGGCGATGAGATACGTGCGCATCGGTCGGGGACGCGCAATTGAAGCTGGGTGTGGCTGAATGGAACAAGATGCAATTCTCAATAATGATAACGAAAGGAAAAGAAATTCACGCCTATTCATGATCTAGTACTCGACGTGATTTAACGCATGTCGGTAGCTTGAGATGCGAAGTTAGAATCCTATGACCCCTGCCTTGAGGAGAGCTCTAGTGGTGTCTAGCCATACTGTCATGTGCCATGCCTCTTTGCGCAAACAGAGCCATCTCAGATACGACCTCATTTCTTGAGCTCGTTGAGGATTTTCTGCACGCCAGCAAACTCGAACTCTGCCATAGTTTCTTGCCACAACGTCTCACGGGCCGCCTTCCCCTCGGGTGTGTAGACAAACACGGCAAACCTGGTCAACGTCTTAGCCTTTCATTTGCGCAAGGGGATCCAGTATGTGGAAATGGAGGTGATATTGTGGTAGAATAAGGGAATGATGACTTGGGGATACTTACGGCGCAATATTCCAGTTTGACACAAAACATCCGTGAGACTCCTTCCCCTTGACAGCAACCGCATCAACATATGTCGACGCACCAACAGGCAGTGACCGTCCGAAAATTGACTTGAAGATGTAAAAGAATGCCACGACGATCCAGGGTGCGAAATTCTGCAAGGCTGTATCCTTAACCAGCCCAGGGTCGGCAAGATTGACGACGACATCTTCGCAGTCGACGTAGTTGACCAAGCTGATGATGAATAGATGGCCCAGGAGCTTGCTCACGGCATATCGCTCAACAGGCTTCCATGGCCTAGTTTTATCATCAAGGGCAACCAGGATTGGACCGCCTTTCGGTTCCGACAGAGTGGCTCCTCGAGCTGTGCCAGAGCTGACAATGGTCAAACGACCTGGCTCGCCCGCGGGAGACTTGGATTTGAGGATTGGCAAGAGTAGGATGGCGAGGAGAGCAGTGGAGAGATAGTTGACCTGGATCAATTTCTCATGGCCAGTGCTAGGTACCGTAACGAAGTCGGCTCCCTGCACTCCGGCATTCAAGATGGCGATATCTAGTCGATCGAGTTCGGCTTCGGCGCGGCGAGCGAATGCCTGGATTGAGTCATACGACTCCATCTCAAGAGACCAGACCCGGATATTTGCATCCGGAAACTCAGCCTTGAAGTCAGTTGCAACGTTCTTGCCCCTTTCTTTCGATCGCACGGCCAAGATGAGACCCGATAGACCATAGGATAGAAGCTGGCGAGATGCTTCAAGTCCAAGCCCGCTGGTGGAGCCCGTCACGATGGCAACCTTGCCTTTGAGGTTGGTATCTTTGGGAGGCCATTGGACTGGACTACGAAACTGGGATTTGAGGAAGAGAGAGCCAGGACTGTCCTTTGGAGGACCAAGATCAAGAGAAGTAGACATCAGGGGGGGTGTTAGCGTGTGATCCAAGGAGGGAGGTGGTTGGAACGTGAGAGGCAAAAGACAAGGTTTACGGTTTGAGGACCAGTGAAGTTATGAAATTAAGAGCGAAAGACCTGCTTAGAGGGAAATTGGTGACACTTTATACTCTTCCTGACCCTTTTCAACTCTCCTCGAGTCTTCATCCCAACATCGAATAATCCCAATTTGGCAACGCTCGAGATGGTTCAACATCCGCTAAACCAAGATCGGACTTCACTCTTGTCTTGGCATTCTGGCTCGAGCGTCTTGCACGCCAGGCCCCATATTATCTCCCACTACCAATGCCCTCGCTTCTCTCCTGACACGCGAATCTGTTCTGTCTTGCCCCATTCAAGGCATCACTCTTCTTCAGACGACCTTATTAGTACTTGATCAATCTTATTTTACGACGCTACTTCGTTTGTTCCTTGCTCTGGCCCCCGCAGTTGACCCCCGTTTCGTGTCCCGACGATGCCGACATTCCGGTCCTCCAGTGACGAGCTCTCCTTCATCGTCACCACACCAAATATGCCATCTGTGGAAGCAAATCGGGGGACTATACGAAGCCATGCCATGCGCGGAAGAAATCGTAAAAAGCGCCCGATTAGACCGCTATCTTGGATCAATGGAGGGGAAGTAGAGACTTCTTGCGATCTGAGCATGCGTCAAGCTTCCTACATCACGCCCAAGGTTGGTGGTGAGTTCTCGTTCACGGCGGTTTCCGAAGATCTTGGGCTGGAGATGCTGGGAATAGTCTGGAAGCGTAAGAAAGATCCCGGGCTTGCGTGTGATAGATCCCGGACTAACATCTGGATAGTCAGGAACATAACACCTTCCTTGGAATTTGGCCCGGCATCTAGCTCAGAGATGAGACTTTGGCTTGAACCTATTCTAAACGACATCGCTTGCTTCCACTTTACCATGTTTATATCTAAAATGTACCTCGATTACCTGGAGGGTCACACCGACAATACTCAGGATGCTCTGGCTCACCACACCAAAGCTCTGAATGCACTTCAGAGGCGCCTTTCAGAAGGAAACATGGACATTTCGACTTCAGACACAACCATATTAACTGTAGTTGGTCTCACTACAGCGGCTTTGGCATTCGGCGATGTCGACATCGCTCAGAAGCACATGAGAGGCCTCCACAAGATGGTCACTTTGAGAGGGGGGATCCCGGCCTTTTCGCACGATAGGCGACTGCAAACAAAACTGTGCCGGCGAGTCAAAAAAACAAATTTACTGTAGGATTACTACTAATGAAGAGCAGTGTTGATCTTGGCGTGTCTCTCAGTACAGGAAGCGAGCCTCTCTTTTTCTCAGAAGAGCTGCCATGGAGCTCCTACTTTCGCCCGCAGGCATCAAGGAAGACACAGCCTGCAGATGAGACGCCTTCTCATCTTGTAAGCTTTCTTGGAAGTTTGGACCCACGGCTACGGGTAGTTTGGGACGACCTAAAAACGTTATCTCAATCAGCCAATATGGCTGCACGGTGTGACCTCGACATAGACACTGCACTTTGTCAAGAAATTATGATATCTACCCACTATCGTCTTATCCGTCTCAGATTTGAGTCGGTTACCATAAACGAGACAACACGCCTTGCACTACTGGCATTTGCCAGCTCCGTATTCCTCCAAGGAGGAGGTGTCTGGATCCGTCACGAACATCTCTATCGGCAACTAAGGAAGTCTTTTGCTGTGACCAAGGGGAGGAAGGACGATTTACCTACCCAGGTGATGCTGTGGATGTATATATTTTGTGTGGCTTTTGATGGCCAAGAGCCCAGCCACAATTGGCTTCGGTCTGGGTTGGCTGAGCTCTTGTGGGCCGAAGAATTGAAGTCGTGGAGCGAGGTAAGAGTCTTGCTGAAGTCTGTTATCTGGGCAGACAAGTTGCATGACGCTATAGCGAGGAAATTTGTGGAGGAGATGCTGAAGCACAATGACACGGGATGCGAGCCATTCCTGAGCTGACAGTTGAGGTTCGGTCACATGGGTGGAGTGTTTGAGTCAGGGCACCGCGCCAAGGGGGGCTAGAACGAGCTGTTGGAGAGCATTCACATGTAGTCCGGGACGAGGTTGATTTAGGCTTGGCATACTCCTCGGATTGGTGACGGTAATGTTGGCTGATGTTGCCATGGCTGAACCTAGACTCCCCAGTGTGGAAGCAGCGGTTTTCACTTCCGGTAAGGTCTTTACGTAAAGCAAACCAGTGGCTGTATAACTATAAAAGTTGGCTGGCTGAAAACACCTATTTGGGAATCCTCTGTATTGCAGTTTGTACCCAGCCTCGTTTCTCTTCATCACTGTCGATAGCCTGTCTTTCCCCGTCCCTCCGTCATTGTCTGCCCCCATATATCGGATGCTTTGAGAGGCCTTGTCAACCTTGAGACACATTCCAGTGTTGCTTACTATTAACCCTCATTTCGCTCCTGAGGAAGGCCCAGCTTCGTGATCCCCCGACCATCCCGCAAGCTCGTGAGCGTTGATGCTCTGATGTCCTGAGTGAACTGTCCCATAAGGCTCTGGATGCTGATAGAATACCTGAGGGGGCATTCCACTGTTCGGATGTTCCATCGGCGAGACCAAAGTGGGGGAGTATGGCTGGGTTAGAGTTGTAGATGCCATGGTCTTGGAATCTGGCATGTTCGACTGGGCGGCGTATTCAGGGAGCGAGCCATTTGGTTCAGCTTTCTCGGGGTTTCGTCGCCAGAATAACGTGAATCCAATGACCGCCAGACTGACGAAGGCCACACCTCCGATCACACCCCCAATAATTGCGCCGACGTTGACTCCAGCGGATGGAGACTCAGTTTGGGTTGTCTGGCTCTGTTTCCTCGTAACTGTGATCGTTTGTATCGTTGATGCTGTATCTGATGGGCCGATAGTCGCGACATTCGTCCATGAGGTAACTGGGCTGCCATCAACTAGGACAACAGTAGTGAAGTCTCGAGGTTTCATATCACGCGTGCTATAAAGAACCAGAAGGCTCGGGGTTGAGTGGCAAAGCCAGTCGCTGATGCTGCCGCTGAACTCGACCGGGAGGCAGTACGGCAAGCTAGACTCTACGCTATGGACTCCGACGTCAGTAGCTGTCTCGCAAGAAAATCAGAGAAGTTTCGACTCACCAGCGCAATGTATTTATATCTTCCGCACAGTCCAAGTCACATCTGTCCGGGTCCAACGCATCTGTGCTGTCGAGGCAGGTGGTTTTGATGTATCTCAGGTCACAAAAGACATTATTGATTTGGCCTGACTCCCATGAACAACGCTTCGAGACAGGGCACGTTACGACATCATGCCTTGCGTCGAAGCCGCAGGTTGGATCGGGAGCTACTGTAATGGTGATGGTGCCCGCCGTCAGGTGGGTATTCTCCCGCCTGTGAAGTCCATGGTCAACTTCCAGATATCCAGATTCGGGATATTCAAGGGAGCCAGAGAAGGTGCTTGTGCGAGGAGCGATTGAAATAGATTTTCCAATTAGACCCCCCAATACAGCGATCACCTTTACGAATCGGCATAGGGGCATTGCGTCAGTTGATGGCGATTCCCGACGACAGATCTGAAGGTGTGCAAAAGCGATGCACACAGGAGTTACCAGTACAAAACAAGGCCGGCATTTGCTTGAATAAATAACAAAATGCAACAGCTTGTCAGCTTTTGCATGATGCGACTGGTCATGAAGAGGCTTGCATGAGCTGAAAGAAGACCTTGGGTCTATTTCTATTCGCGAGATGGATGCTTTAGCCACCGGCGACGTGTTATGGTGCACACTGAGCCTCAAAATCATGGGGGTGTCGTCTAATTGTTCGTTTTAGGTGATAAGTGTTCAACAAGCTTTGCTTGTTAGTTGTAGTGCAGATGTGGCTAGCGGTACAACTCGTGGCTACACTGGTCGTTGGTTCTTCAAGGTTAGCCAAAAACGCCAACTGGCGAAGCCTCGATTCCAGACTCAGCCTGCACTGTCTAAAGGTTCTCAAATACTCACGTGGAATCGCTAATAGACTCCCGCGCCCCGAAGTGTATCGACCGTTCAGCCCTTCTCATCCCCATCTTGACTGAGCCTAATGAAGCCACACGCCCGGTTACCGAGAGATCCCTCGTAAAGCCCGCCTTATCTGAGACTATGCCGAAGCAAGATAATTGTTCTGCGATGTAACAAAATGGCTTCTACGAAGACTTCTGTTTTATGGGCGGAGTGGATGGTGGTTCACAGTAGGGCAGTGTAAAATGGAACACGGTGCCGAGCAATTGTTCAAAACATGATCTTTATACCGACTACCAAATGCCCCAGTGATTCAATAATAATATCTACTAGTAAGTATATCGGAAGTTCTTGTTCTCCTTATCAGTGAGGTCATCTCGAATGGCATCGAGACCAGCCGTGACCCGAGTGCCCTCGGAGTCTACGGCGCCAGTCTTTCGGTCACGGCGCTTGTTCTCGACAGCGCAGATGATGAAATAAAGAGCGCCGGTGCTCATCATTACTGCGAATCCGCACAGCATTGCTCCAATGCCGAGGCTATAGTGAGGGCGCTGGCTCTCGAGGAAGAATTGGGGTCCGACTATGTTACCGATGGCTGGGATATCGTTAGCAATGAGTTCTCGGGCATGGATATTATAAACATACCGTAAAAGCAAGCTGCTGAAATCGAGACAAAACTCTTCTTTGTCATTCCCGTGACATTTGAAGACTGGAGACTGAGAGCCATAACCCACGACACGTTGTAAAAGCCCATTAAATAGACTCCAGCAAGAGAAGCGTCTCTGTTGGCCACAGGATCCAAAGTCCTGACCATGATGGCGCCAGCCATGGCGATTCCACTAGAAATGACCCAAAAGATGCAACGCATGTTGGGTACGAAAAGTGTAACGGCAGTCATCGATGCTTGGGCAACCATGGCAACAGCGGCCTGGGGAGTTGCCATCAAGACAGTCTTGGCCTGCGAGAAGCCATAACCGGAGATGATGAGGGGGTTGAAGTTTGTGATTCCGGCGTTTGTGATGGACTGAGCGATGAAGAAGATGGCTAGGCACCAATACTTGGTGTCCTTGAGAGCTTCACCGATTTGTCCCCAGCGGAGTTTCTTGGACAAGGTTAGCTATGGGAATCTGGGCTGGATACTGCTGACTTACTGTGCTAGCTTCTGTTGCAGTTTGATTCGAGGCAAGTCGAAGCACAGCCACTGACTTGAGTTCATCATTGAGAAACCAAGCCTTAGCGGGCGAGCTGGGTAGGAGGAAGAAGACCGCTATTCCCACAACCAGAGTGAATGCTCCATAGATGATGAAGATGTACTACCATTGTCAGTTTTAAGACTGGAGACACATGTGAAAAGGATACGTACCTTCCAAGTTGACAGGCTTCCGTTGATACGGCCAATGGCATAGCTCAAGATGCCTCCAAAGACACCCGCAAAAGTGTTTGCCCAGAACGCAGTCCGCAGAGGCTGCTCTTCACGACGGTACCAAGTCGAATTGACCAAAATGAGACAAGGAAGAATGCTAGCCTCGAAAGCTCCAAGAAGAAATCGGATGACTGCCAATCCAGCAAAGTTGTGACAGACAGACATGAGAGCAAGGCTGACTCCCCACGCCATCAGGCAAGCCCCCATGTACTTGCCAGCTGGAAACTTATAGATAAACCAAAGGTTGGGGAACTCCATGAAGAGGTAACCAAAGTAGAAGATACTGCCTAGCCAGCTGTAGTCTTGCTTCTTTAGGTTCGTGTCCTCTTTGAGACCGTAGATAGCTGCATAGGCCAAGGCATTCTGGCCGCTTTTGTTAGCTCGAGTCATTCATAGGAGACGAGCTGTTGCTCACCTTGTCGAGAAATGCTAGTGTCATGGATATGGTGATCAGAGGCATGACGACCAAGTCTGTCTTGATCCGGACTTGTCTGCATTTGGCAGGGCTCGGGACATCGACCTGACCCTCACCCGTGTCTGAGATGACAGCCATGTCAAGGTTCTTCTTGAGTTCAGCGTCCATGTTGATGCAAGTAGTTCGTTATGAGGGAATGATGCGGAGGAGATGCCTGGGCCATTAACCGTGGGGTAGCCCGCCTTATAACCCCGTGAGCCCCAAAAATAATGTCATTTCGAAAGATTGAGATTAACGATGTAGTTGATAGCGTCTGGGGAAGACCCCAGTAAAGACCGGGCCGACATGGAGCTAAAGAGTCAAGCGATGGCGAAAGGCGGCCCGACATAGCGATATGATTGGATAATGAGCCGACTTTTGTCAGTCCAAGTCTTCAAAGTCGGGTCAGTATCATCAGCACGCAATCTATTGACGGTGATAAGCGTGTCGTACTTGTCATAGACCAGATAAGGCTTCGAACCAAGGCGTGATTTCTGAATGAACTAACTCAATACATTGTATGTTCGGTAGAATAGAGCGTAAATAATGTGATAGGCGTCTCCAGGTCGTTTGATCCGATACCATTAACTATTCGTCATGCTGAAATGATCGCCGTATTGATTGCCGGCCCGTCAGGGGCGAACATCGGGCCGTCATGGGTCGGATTCCATCCCCTCAAACCTGAGTCCATATATTTCGCCTTTTTATCTACGATTGCGTGCTTGGCTTGTATGCTTGCCTTCCCTAAACTGCAAGTATCCAGGTCTACCCCTTCGCCCACTACTCCTACACCATTTCCGCTACCCTGAGACTTCAACATGACGGTGGATACAAGCATCGAGTGCCATTCCAATGGCGCCATCTCCTGCATCGAGACTCACACTGTGGGCATGCCCTGTCGCATTGTCACCAAGGGCTTCCCATGCCAGACAGGAACCCTTCTAGAGCAAAGATGCGAGGCGGAGGCTAGTTACGACTATATCCGACAGCGTGTTCTGCTTGAACCCCGAGGACATGCAGACATGTTTGGAGCCGTCTTGAGACCTCATACAGAGTCCACAGTATCTGGGGAGGCTCACATGGGTGTCTTTTATATCCACAGGGCAGGGTACAGCAAGATGTGTGGCCACGCCACGCTCGCTGTTAGCAGGGCCCTCATCGACATCCACGACCCTGAAATCTTCCCACAGAGACATCTTGTCAAGAATGATCCCATCACACAAACCTCTGCAATCATTCTCCATACACTCGGCGGCCTTGTTAGGGCAACGGTCCCTACTACTGCCGACGGACAACGTTCAGACCCATCGCGTCCTGTCACCTTTGTCGCCGTTCCCTCCTTCGCCATCGCTACCGACCTCAACGTAGCCATTCCTTCAGAGTATCGGTGGCCAAAGCTTGGCACCCGAACCAGCGTCAACGTGTCTCTTGCATATTGCAGCGCCTTTAGCTGTCAGACTCAGCTACACGAACTAGGCTTTCCGCCACAGACATTCCAAGGCGGGCCTGTTCCATTTCAAGACCTGAAATACGCCGTGTCACAACTCAAAAAGGCATTGGGAGAGCCAAAGTATAAAAAGTACTTTATAAATCCTTCCACCGGTGAATCTAGCTCATGCTTCGGTGTCCTAATCGCGGATAAAGGGCTGGGCCAACGCAGCAAGGGCTCTGAGGGTGTAGAGACGGGGCTTTACATCTTCGGTGACAGTGTGCTGGATCGGTCTCCTACCGGAAGTGTTTCGGCCGCAAGAAACGCCGTGGCTTTCGCCAAGGGTGATCTTGGCCCTGGACAGTCGTGGACTTATCACAGCCTCTTGTCAAACACTCTCAAGAGAAAGGAGGGATTCACTGCGACGGTCATCCGAGGGGAGGGAAGAAGAGCGCTTGAGGAAGGGGGTTATGCGGCGGGTCCGGTTGTGGTGGAAGTACAAGGCTCCGCGTATTATACTGGCTTTCATACTTTTGTGGTCGAAGATGAGGATCCGCTGGGTAGTGGCGGGTTCACATACGCAGAGCTGACCAGCTGAAGCTGTGCTAAGATGCCATAGCTGAATTTTCTTATACTTCGAGCGTTTCAAGTTTAGGTTCTTCTATTTGAGAAGCAAGAGCGTGCAAGTCATGAGAAATTCCTGACTTGAGATCACTATTGGATCCCCAGTGTCATCAATGAACAGCTGAAATTACACCTAGTTCACATAAAATTCTGCAAGTCCAGCCCCTCAGCCAAGGTCAACAACCCAGACGGAGACACCGTAAATGAGTCCTGCAGGTCCAACAGATTCCATGCCGCCATATCGTCAGCAGGGGAATAGTCCTGCATCATAGCCGACTCATCATCCTGCTGCACGACTCTCGACATATCAAAAAGTCTCGGCGCCTCTTCGGATTGTGATGCTTGGTTGTGTGCCTCGCCAGCTTTGACTTGCAGATACGAGAAGAATATCCTCTCTAGTCGCTGCAGCTCCATCTTGCGGATCCGCGCCCCATGACTACCCCCTGCTATCATCTTGTTGAGTATCAGATAGGCCACGGGTAGACAGGGTCGATCTTGCAGCCAGGCAGGGACGACTGAAGCGATGACATGGAGGATGAACGCAGATGAGAAGGCCTCCTCGAGTTGAAATGGAATGAAGCAATCTGTCATCGTTAGTAGAGATGAGCTGGTCGGGATGAGGGATGACCCACCAAGCTGATCCGCATCACTCAAGTTCTTGAGTGTGGCGAGAATAGTTGATGCAGAGTCTACACAGGTCTGTAACAGAGAACTAACTGGGCCCTCGGGTATTGGTTCATCTGCAACGCCCTGGGCTAGATGCTTCTGCAAGACACACATGACGAGAGGTCTTGTTGCCAGTACAATGCACTGCTTCAGTTAGCGGCCTGTCTTGGATAGGCGAGTTTGATGCAAGGTATTAGCAAACGTACGTGGTGATAAGATAGAAGCAGACGAGTCGCTATTCTTGATGATGACTTGATGGTAGTGCCGTGGACGTTTGTCTGGAGGTACCTGTTGAGTTCACTCGATAGATTCGCGGTGCTGTGTAGCATCGACTGTGTTTTCTTTACAAGGGTATCGCTGACTTGTGCATCGGTTCCATACACACCTACATATGTTAATATCGTCATGTCTAGGTCCGCAAGTCAGACTCACCCGCTAAAATTTCAGCCGTTAGACGCGACAGCCGAATGTTTAACGTCATCGCGAGAGCCCAAGAAGAGTCCACAGTCTCGGATGGAAGTTTTGCTGTGATATCTTCGTCTCGAATAGAGCTCGGCGCTCCTACTAGAGTTGAAAAGTGTCGATCGAGGATGTATGTGGCCCAGAACATGGTGTTGCAGCGACGAGAGTGTGTTGGTCCGACCTCGGCCGGAGATGCATGTCTATGAAACCCTTCTAATGTGCAAATGCGAAGAGCTTGTCCAATCTTTACAATGGTTTCGATGAGTAACGAGATCAACATGGGGATGGTTGGTCAAACCTACTGTCTGAAATGCCTCCAGCCTTAGGTCCAATGACTGGAGATACAGTGCCGCCAGACATAGCGTCTCGACGGCCAGTATCGAGTTCTTGTTGACACGGAAGAAGTTCGGAATCAGGGACATGGCTCGCGATGCATACTGTGTTCCTGGGGTAGCTGAGGCCCCCTTGGAGTTCACAATGGCTTCTCCGAGAGCCAAAACGAGCAGGAATTGTGCGTACCAAAGCCTTGAGCGTTGCACCTCAGCTGCCGGATCGCTGTAAAGGTCATTAATCCGTGCAAATAAGACCTCATCGTCCAGGATAGGTGATAGAGTGCCCAGGTGGTACTTCACGGTGTGAGTTAGAAAGGTTGCGTAGTCTTGCGCTGGTAGGTCGTTGATGGCAGGCGATTCGTCCGTGCCGAGAGGAGTCCAGTTGAGGTCAAACTGTGCGAGTGTCCAGGGGTCCGGGGGTACATGATGTTCGGGGAGACGACTAGCGATCAAGGAGAGGACGCGTCGACAGAAGGACCAAGACGAGGTCGGTCCCAGGAACCCTGGCGAGTAATGCCTAGTTCAGAATCGATCAATGGGGTCAATAGTCAGAAAAACTTACAAAATTTGCCATCTGACCCAACCGCAAACGTCTCATCACCACCAATGAGAGGGTTCGTGTTAAAATCTGCATTGGATGAGTCGGTGGCGGGCGTAGGAATCCCGCTCCTCTCAGGCTGCAGGGAGGGCAATCTGGCCGATGGCAAGATGCCAGCTCTTGCACTAGTGGGCCCATATGTCGGTAGCCCAGCCTGACTGCTACAGTCGTCATCTTGCCCCAAATTTGCTTCATCCGGTGTTGCTCCCTGATCGCGTGAGGCGAGCTCGGCGTCGGCCCGAGGTCTGGGGGATTGGTCGTCTCGTGCTCTGCTCTCCAGCGACCGTAGATAACTAAACCTTTGAGTCAGTGATTTTGTCCGTGATACACAATTAAATTACCTACCTCTTTGAGATTGAAACACGACTTTCTGTAGACTGAAAGTCGCACGTCTTGCGCTTCCGTTGACATCGGGTGCACGGGAACGTGCCGGAGCAACGAACCTTCATCTCCCGACACCGGGAACATCTAAAATTTCATTCAATTGGTGTTCTCTCATACGTAGGGTAGCAATCGCTCACGCTTTTGAACATCTTTGACTCCTACGGTCGGTATTCTCCTGCACGGGCGGCATGGTGAATATCAGTTGTCGTGTGGTTGAAAGTTCGGGCCGATGGTTTGGAGAACGGGGCCGTGGAGTTTTATACGGAAAGCCGCTTATCGCGTTTTGTGGGGTAACAAGTAGCTTATCTCGGCCCTTGCAAGCTAAGCTTATCAAACGCTAGTCCCTTATCGGGCTGCCTCGGTCAAGGTTTAGACGAGAATAGGGTAACTCAACGTTCACACCTCTAGTCTTGATACTCTCGACAATACCTATTCATCAGACAAGGAAAAGGAATAAAACCCTCAAACTCATAATACTATTATCTAATTATAAAGTAATTGAAAACTCCTCAATGAGATGAAATGGTCAGGTGACTTCCAATGTCGCACCTGGCACTCTTAGTGGCTTGGCTTGATTGATGGCAGCCTAATTCTCGACGACCTTTCCGCATGACCATCTCTTCTCACATATCCTCCTCCGTACATCATCTAACAATCATGGCTCAAAATCGCGGCATCATCAACGCAGTGCTAGATCGCTCTATTGGGTGGCTCCTTGGGCTTCCTTCGGAACGATGCGGCTACACCATCGAGCCCGTTTCGATCCCACTCAAAGATGGCGCCATCCTTGCAGCCGACCTCTATAAACCTGACGGCATTGAACCACTCGGAACTATTCTTGCCCAATGTCCGTACGGTCGAGGCATTTTCATGGCTGCCGGCAACGCACGGATATTTGCACCACGAGGATACCAGATTCTTCTTGTCAGCTGTCGCGGAACCTTCGGATCGACTGGGGACTTCAACGGAGGTTTCTCGCAGCTTGAAGATGGACAAGAAGTTGTCTCATGGATGCGTGAACAGCCATGGTATACGGGGACTTTCGCTACGATTGGTGCCTCGTTCATGGGCTACGCGCAATGGGCGCTTCTTCGTGACCCTCCGAAAGACATGGTCGCTGCCGTCATCACCGCCGGCCCACACGACTTCGCCGAAAGCAATTGGGGAACAGGAGCATTCAGACTGCAGCAACGTCTCTCCTGGGCTGATCTTATTGTGCACCAGGAAACGGCCACCATCAGTGACCGGTTGAAGATGATGGGTACCTCTAGGATTGATTCAATGATGAACGCAACGCCATTGCAGGAACATGTCGATGCATATTTTGGCGACAAAGCGCCATGGCTCACACACTCACTCACGCACCCAGACATCACAGATCCAAGTTGGGCATCACAACGGCATACCGAAGCCCTTGAAAAGGCGGATATCCCGATCTTGCTCATCTCAGGCTGGCACGATGTCTTCCTAGATCAGACCATGCATCAGTATCAACGATTACTCGAACGAGGGTGCAATGTCGCGCTCACCATCGGCCCTGGAGCTCACATGGATGTCCAAAACGGCGACAGCAATCGTGACACATTGGTCTGGCTCGAAAAATACCTTGCAGGGAAGGAGGATGCCGAAAGGAAGACAGCGGTCAGGGCTTGTCTTGGAACTCCTGGTCAGGGATGGTTAGGCCTCCCGATCTGGCCTCTACACCTATCTACGCATACTGCACCTTCAGAGTTTTACTTGCACCCTAATGGGGTTCTTGAACGCTCCAAGCCTTCAGAGGAAGCATCTTCGTCCTTCACTTTCAACCCTCAAGAGCCTACACCAACTATTGGAGGTCCTCTTCTGACTGGTGGCGGAAGCATCGACGACACAGCACTAGCGGCCCGAGACGACACCCTTGTGTTTGAGACAAAAGTTTGGGAGAGGGGATTGATAATCGCGGGTCAACCAGTTGTCAAGCTAGAGCATTTCACGGATCGACCCTATGCCGACTTATTTGTTCGTCTCAGCGAAGTAAACGCAAAGGGTAGGAGCCACAACGTGGCGGAAGCATTCATACGGCTTCCAGTGGAGAGGGACAGTCACTCAGTGACTATTCCCATGCGGCATACTGCTCACCAATTCCTCCCGGGCTCAAGGATTCGTCTTCTTATTGCTGGAGGATCTCATCCCCAGTTTGCTCGCAATTATGGATCTGGAGAGCCACTTGCTACGGGGACAACCTTGATCCCAGTGAAACACACGGTCTATCATGGCACTCAAGGGATCTCATCTATTGAACTTCCAACTCCCTGAGTGCATTTGGATGAAAGATTGCGGTAACAAGGATGGGCACAGTTGGGCTTTCGGTTACGGATTGTAAATAGTGATGACGATTTCAATGCATGGAACATGTAGGTAAGCACTTGGCGGGATAACTCAACTCTTCGAGATCAATATTTATTACATGGCCATACATGCCAGCTTTTCTACTAATGGTTCAATTGATTCTTGGCGTGTCTGAGTGTTATGGATACGGAGGGGGTTCTCGGCGTGGGTTAAAAATGCAGTGAAGTGAGCGCGGGAGGAGTTCCCGCGCGGAGCTGCCCACTGAACGACAACCAAAACAATCCCAAGACCCAAAGGCTACAGCATAGCAGGATTAAATCAAAATAACTTCATCCCGTGATATTCGCGTGCGTCTATAAATTCCAGACAAGTCGTAACGTTTCACGGCTCTTTCAAGGTGATAGCGGGTCGGGATTAATGATGAGATATATTGGTCTAGCTAGACAAGACTACCGTTACTTAAGAGCTCTAGATTTCCATTGTAGAGATCGGCAGTTTAGTTCAAAGAACAGAAAAGTGAGAGTCAGGTGGTAGAAACCCGCTGATGGACTCTTCAAGTCATGGAGGATCGCGCGCGCAACAATCCTTTGTAGGCTCCAAGAAAGTCGCTTACTTCTTGACGGCGCAGTTCCACAGATGGCCATAAAGACCGGGAGTAGTAGTGTGGGCAACCTTGCGCTCGTAGAGCTGGCAATTGGTAAGGAAAATGCCGTGAAGGGCGTAGGTGCACCAGGACTTGGAGCTGCAGAGCTTGATGCAGGCAGCCATGGTGTCGACGTTGTTGTAGGTCTCCTTGGGGGCAGAGGTGTCGTGGTCTATTTCTGGTTAGCCTTGAAGACGAGGTGATTTGGTGAGGTGGTACTTACAGCGGGCGCACCAGATGCGGTACTCCCTGCCACCGACGGTGGTGTACTTGGTGTGCTGGACGGGGCCTAGGAGAGCAGTCAGTACAGCGACTCATAAATGTCATCTTGGTGACTTACAGCTAGAAGCGAAGAGGTCCTTGGAATCCTCAGCCTCGGCGTTGGTCTTGGCCAGCTCAGCCTGGAGGTTGCTCTCACGGAGGAGGCAAGCAGCCTTCTCATCATCGCACTGGGAATTACCAAAGGGGTCCTGCTCCTCAGTGAAAGGATCATAGACGTCCTCTTCAACCTTTTGCATGTGGATGGAGCCGGGGCGAGGAACCTCCCGGCCACCCTCCTGACCAACGACGCATCGTCGAGTGGGAGGATGGTAGGAGCAGACGGAGCGGCCGGCGTTCTTGCAGAGCTCAGCACACTGCTGCTGGGTGGCAATGTTGTTGTGGACATCACCCTGACGGACGATACCGCACTTGTACTCGACCATGTAGTCGGGGCCTATCATCTCACGATGGCCGTCAACACACTGGACGGAGGCCTGACCCTGGACAGCGCCCAGGGCAAAGGTGAGAAGATAAGCCGCCGAAGCCTTCATGGTGAGTTGAGTGCGATGTAAAGTGTTTATGTATTTGTGTAGAAGAGTGCGTTGTGATGATAAGAAGAAGGTCTGGTTGAGAGGGGACATCTGGAGGGTTATATACCATTTTTATCTATCGTCTGCTGTATTCCTTCCCTCAAATCTTGCTCATGATCTCAAATGTCTTGCCTCTTCCTTCTGTCTTAACATTGATAGTCTCGTTCACCGCTTCGTCCGCGTCCTGACTATGACTGGAAATACCGTGAACGCCCGTATTGCCTGTTTGGTTCATCCTGCAGCTTGTGAATCCGCTCATACGAGTTGCCAAAAGTTACTCCGCTTTCATGCTCTACTTTTGGATCACCATCTAAGTCATTTCAGGGATATCCTTGACGCTGATCAGTCAGTTGACGTTTGCATTCCTCAGATGCGACGTGTGCCCTTGTACTATGCTGGGTGTTGTCAATTTGGTGGTATATGTTGCAATCAGTTGGAGTACACTCAGAGTACGCAGTGATAAGTACTAGAAATTGGAAAGAGAACAGTCTTGTCTCATCATACTTGAGGATTGCGGGTATGGATAAAACCCACTCCGGCGTCTAGCGATTTCCATCGTGGTTGCTGAGGGGCAATGGCATTGAGGGTTTGAGACATGGGAAAGTCCTCACAGCTCGAACCCAGACTGCCATAGAATCACGTAGGTAGATCGAAAGTGTCAAGAGGTCTATCGCTGGGTACAATTGAACCAAGGAAGCCAGCTATCAGAAATAGGAATAGCATTACGCGCCATGTCTAAACTCTAGTGCCATGACCCGTGTCACTGCCCACGATCGTCCATGGCCTTATACCTAATAAGGACTACCATAAGAATTATTCACCGATTGGCCAATGGATGCCATAGCATCAGCGGAGTTGTCTCGGGGGATACCTCTGCCGATCCGCATGGAGGCTTCCCCGGGGGCTTGCTCTAGGTAGAACTGTATCTCTTCAGCTGTGCCTCTTTCAGCCATTTACCTTACGAACAACCATTTTATTGGTGAAGTTAACCTGCAAACGAGCTATCACAACGCCGCATCGTCGTGCCGAAGGGTTTAAAGATAATGTCTTGGAACGGCTCTTGTCCCCTCATGTCGGCACTGGGAGACGCAGCGAGCCGTTCCGTAGGTAGATGAAAAAAGCCCGCAACATTCCAGTATACCTGGGAGTAGATCCTTCATAGGTCACTCGGCACGTCGGGGCATGCATGGTCTGTTTTATCCGCAATGTCTTTGCGGGATGGGAATCCAAGTCCCTCAAACAAGGGAGAACAAGTCTTAGCGACATCCGGGTCATCCCATCGCCAAGAAAGGGTCCTAGGGAGGACTTTGCGGGGAAAGCCACAATACCACCTTTTGATTGAGTGTCTGGAGTTTGTCGTGGTGACATGTGCTCGGATGAGATACCATAGAGTTATAGGCATGCGGAATGGTCAAGGGCGCGACTGTTTCTTGGCAGATCTTGAGATTTGAGATCCATCACTGCGGGGTATGGAAAGTCATCTTGAGTGACGGGCCGACGGGAGGAGACATGCTAGGATCAAGCCAAGTAGATGGTTGAGATGTGTTGAACCATGCATCCACCCTTGACCGGGAGTGAGACGGAACCACGAAGGACAGGTCAAGATTTGCACAGGGTTTCAGGAATAAATTATACGTGTCCTATCATTCTAATAGGTAGAGATTTGATATAATTGGCATAAAATTTACATAGCTGAGTACATAGACTATTGCATAGATGTATGTATAGGTACACGAGGTGATATATGTTCAGCTTTATTCTTATCAAGTACATCTTTATCCGACACCCCAAGCCAACTTGGCTTATTCGGATCAGGAGCCCCATGATGATGAAGGTGTACTAATACAAGATCAGACCTCTACGCTTTTCACTTCTATATCAAATCTCCCCTGGCTGGTGCGCATCACAAAGTCGCCATTTCGCATATCGTTGTTGAGTGTTCGCTCAACAGCTTTGTCCATTGTATTCTCAATCCCGGCTCTTAAATGGCGATTGGCGATTCTCCTGATGGCAATATCCTGGTCAACCGTGACTAGCCATCTCTCATCCACAAGTCCAGCAATGGCATCCCATGGTGCTTCGTTGCTGAGAAGGTAATTCCCTTCCACAAGGCAGACCTGAATCTCAGGTCCTATGGTCAAGCCATCTGGGACTGGATTCTTTTTCTCATGGTCAAAGGTTGGTGCCGTGATGATTTGGTCAGGTGAATTTTGAAGCCTCCGTATGAGCTCGACGACTGCATCCCCGTCGAATGTCCAGGGGGCTCCTCTCCGCGCGATGAGTGCTTTGCTGTTTGGCAATGTGCGAAGAGTGTCGAGGGAAAGATGGAACCCATCGGCGGAAATCGATGTGATTAAAGGGCCATCAGGTAGAGCTGTGACGGTACGGGAGACTTCCTGCGCAATGGTTGACTTTCCAGATCCCGGAGGACCTGCAATGGCAATGATGACACGGCTGTGACCCTTTGCGCGCTTCTCTTCCCAGATTCGCTGAACGCGGGTTGCCAACGAGCGGTAGGTTGACTCCATTGTAAGGATGGCCTGGTCGAATCTGGGCTGGAGTAATGTCGGCTCTGGAGGGAACAATGGGGGGTTTTCTCTGACCGGAGCCCCTTCCAAGTCACTTTTCGTGGTTCTAAGGGGTTGCTATGGAGAGGGGGTAGGGGGTACCGATGGGAAATATATCCCTATACGGGCAAGTCATGACACAGCCGGGGAACCTGAACTCGGAGCACTGTGCTCCGATTGAGTCGGGACTTTAGGGTTCTAAATCTAACCTGTTGACCCATCTTAATATCCCGGATTATTTAATCCAGAATGTGCGTTATGTTTCTACTCAAGCATTTAAGCAACGGCGATCTATGACGATGAGACATGCATAGCCAAGACAGACTCATGAGTGGCCCTCAAGGTAACAATCCTTAGAATCACAACCAATTCTACTCGCTATTCAACTCCAACGCGACAACAAGTATTGAATTTGCCCTTCAAAATTTCAAAATAGCGTTCATATTACCCCTAACTTAATGAGCTTATTTCTTCTGGCCAATGCAGCTTTCCAATGTCCACGGTCTTTGCCCATTCTTCAACGCCTCCAGCTCATCCTTAAAGTCTTGCTTCCAAGCCTCTTCCAACCTAGTCGGATTCCAGCCCAACAGCCTCTTTGCTTCTGTCCCCTTCATCAACTTGGTGCCTGCCCAGCCTCGCTCAGCCATATCGGTAAGTCCAGCAGTGATCTCGTCGGCGAGCTCCTGCAGGGACACCTGTCTGATCTCCTTTTCAGAAGGCGTGCCTTCACGGGGCAAGATTCCCTCTGCGAATGCCACGTCCAAGCAGTTTTGCATAATCTCCAACTGCAGAGCTCGTCCGGTGGCCGGGAAGATCATTCCGCTTGTTCCGCTGGGGATATAACCAACGCCGCGGTCCTCCCTTTCCAGAACAGTGCGAGTCAAGAGAACAAAGACGTCGGCAAGGTCTTCAACATGAACCCAGTCCCAGACTGAAGTCTCATTGAGTTTGAAGCCGTGCCCGTGCTGGATAACGTATCGCATTATAATCGGAATAATAATGCCTTGTTGATTGAATAGTCCTGTTCCGGTACCGAAAATGATTGGTGTATTCAAACTGACCGCCTGAACGCCAGTTTCTTGGGCTGTTGTAAGCACGAGAACCTCGGTGGTTCTTTGAGGATATGGCTCGCGTGCATCTTCAGACTTCAAGAACTTATAGACTGCGTTGCCGTCCGTGTCATGCCATTCCCTATCCGGGAACGCTTCCTGAGTGAGAGGTCGATCAGACAGGTTGCTACAGCCAGATATATGGAAAATCCAAGGCGGTGAAGCACCTGGCTTGACCCGACGAGCTAGGCCCTTGACGAAAGCTTCAGCTCCCTGGGGGATGAAGCCTGAGCCTGTGCTGATGATAATGTCATAATTGGAAGCAAGGTCAGTGATGAATTCGACATCGTGGAGACCTGCCCACTGAATAGGATTGACGCGGTCACCATAAGCTGAGCGAAGCTCATCGGCGGCCTCCTCGCTTCGGACCGGTAGGTCAAAAGTGAGGTTCTTCAGAATCTCATCATCGTGGGCTTTGATGAAATGGTCGAGAACAGTGCCGCCGACATAGCCGGTTGCACCTATGAGAAGAATGGACTGACTGGACATGATTACTGCGATAAATGAAGAAACAAGATGAGAATAAAATGACTGAGCGAATTTGGGAACTGGAGGGGTAAATTGTACAGGGATGAATATCAACCGAGGCCGCTATGATACGATCACGACTCGTTCATTGGACCACGTATTGACGCCTATTTTCGCGATTGGCCGGTTTCGACAGGCCTTATACGGCACACGTACAACACGTGATGAACGGCGGAAGATAAGTATTGATGGAATCCCCGACGCCCCACAAACTCTCGCCTGTTTTCACATTGCGCCTTTTGCCATGGCCAATGACACTAGCCCAGACCCGGGCGAAAGCCAGGAGCCGACGGTTTCGCCTCAGCGATTGCCATCAGAAGGACCTTTGGAAGTTGATGTAGGTCTTTAAATAAGAATAATGCCGTCTTCTCTAATGATTTTTATAGGATGATGATGCGCTTGAGGGTGACTCCACCTACAATCCTTCGTGAGTTATTCCTAGGCAAACCCTCTCCTTAAACTGACCACCATCCTTTGTAAAGAGAGGGTTCTATCAGCGAAACTTCTTCGATCCATTCGAGCATTCTAGACTACAGGTGAGCACTTGAAGTATTATCATAGTTCCTGGCTCAATCAACATCTGACACGGTCTTCTCCACCAGATACAAGGTAAATATCTCCTCGACACATTAGCCATTCATTTCACTCACTGACAAATTGCTAAGAACGGGCGGCGGTACCACGCATTCCGCGAGGGCGCGTACTTCGTTGTAAGTGGCCTATACACCACCCGATTGCTCGACACTAACTCGAACTGCCCCAAGCCTAATGACGAAGAAGAGCAAACGCGGATGGACCTGGTTCATCACATTTACTCCCTTATTCTCGATAGTAGTCTTTACCTAGCACCCATCGGCGATCATCCTCAACGTGTTTTGGATTTAGGAACTGGTACTGGTATCTGGGCGATAGACTTTGCCGAGTAAGTACATGCTCAGACCTAGGTTACACAACCTTGCCGATAGTACCGGCTCTAACGTAACATTCTTTAGCGACTTCCCATCAGCCGAAGTTCTTGGAACTGATCTAAGTCCTATTCAACCCGAGTGGTACAAAAACCTACCCCCCTGGTGCGAAGAAATGCCAACCATGAACTCATTGCAGGACACCACCCAACTGCGCTTTCGAAGTAGATGATTTCGAAGCTGAATGGCTATACCACACACCCTTTGACTTTATCCACGGACGGGAACTGGAAGGATGCATTAGCGACGACGACCGATTATTTCAACAGGCACTGCAGCACCTAGTCCCTGGTGGTTACATGGAGATGCAAGCTGTCGCTGCTCCTTTCTTATCTGATGATGGCACCGCGGAGAAGGCCGTTAACGCACAGCTATGGCTTAAGACTCTTTGCGAAGGATCTGCCAAGTTTGGAAAACCGATTGATTGTGCACCCGGGTGGAAGGCCAAAATGATAGCAGCAGGGTTCGAAGAGGTGCAAGAGGAAGTACGCAAGGTACGTGGTTCAAAATAACATGTCCTCCCACGCAATACTCAACTGTTGTATCAGATGCCCCTCGGCTCGTGGCCTAAAGATCCAAAGCTCAAGGAGATTGGCAAGTATCAGGCTATCCAGGAAGCCCAGGCGATCGAGTCCTACACGCCTCAAATCTTTTCCAGCGTTCTTGGGTGGTCTCAGGAGGAGATACAGGTTTTCATGGCCAAGGTGAAAAACGAGATTAAGGATCCTAGTATCCATTTGTATCTTCCTGTTCACTTTCTTTGGGGAAGGAAACCTAGATTGTAGGGCTAGGTCAAGAAGCATTATTTGAGCGACATAGTTACACGGAGTTCGCGTTATCTACTCTCTGTTATAGGCTCGGTACGACCGGGAGGTTCGATACGGTCTTCGTGCTCAGTTAACCCATCAAGGGCCGGGCTGCAACTATAATAAAGAACAGATTTAGGGAGGCTCAATACAACTCAAGGATAAATTGCAGCATAAAGATCATCCAAGCTCATCGTACTACCACCGGAGCTCATGAGGTACATGTTCTCCCTAGCCTAGCCAGACCTGACCGCTTTATCCTTGTGACCGTTCTCCTCGGTGAGAGTCTTGGTGTTCTTAAACCTCCAGGCCGGGATCTTTCTCTCGTAAAGCTCGTCGAGCTCCCAGTAGGTTCGGCCGTAAGTCTAAGATTTGTTAGCCAAAACCTGACTTGCATCTACGTGACGTACCTCGGGATAGAAGAACCACAACAGAATCGTTGTAGGAACCAACATGCCAGCCCATACATAGACGGCCTTGATACCCATATTTCCTGCATCAGGGCTAATCATGTACGAAACGGACCACTGAAAGACAACACTGGTACTTTGTTAGCTCGAACGCGAGTGTCGATGCACGGGCAACTCACAAGCCGATGCCATAACAGCCCAGGTTGAAGGACGTTGTCTGAGCTCGGAGACGAGGAGTCGAGGTTTCTCCGGCTGCGACGAAGCCAATGGGTCCAGCTGAGCAGCCGTAGCAGATTACCCAAAGCAACAAGAAGGCAAGAGCAGCTTTATCTGATGCGTCTGATTTGAAGAAGCCGGTCGTTCCAAGTCCGACATTGAAGACCATCATGAAAAAGCATCCACTGAGCGCAGACATTAGCACTTGGAAAATGAAGCAAGTAGGCATAGAGAACAGTTACCCAATAAGAAGGGGTCTGCGTCCGATATACTCGCATGCAATCAGTGACGCGGAAATAGTGACGATGAGGAGAACAAAACTAGCAAAATTAGCGGGACTGTTCGGGTAGATGTTAAGCCCGTACTCACGTAATAATGGTAACAACAAAGGGGTCCCTAATGCCCGCAACTTTGAAGAAATACTGTGAACTGGGTCAGCCTCCGCAGAGCAGGTCACTAGCCGAGTAAATACTCACTGTCGAATACCCGAATATGATCGGGGCACCCGCAGCCCACTGGCTGCAAATACCCAAGCAGCCTGCGAATGTCCTGCGCCAGTGAGCACGCTGGAAGATTTCCAAGAAGGACGACTCCTTGACTGTATCGTTGAACAGCTTCTCTGCCTCGAGACCATGCTGGATAACACGATACTCGTGGTCCTGAGCGGTCGTCAGCAAGTTTCCGCAACTCTCTTCTTTCAAACACATACCACATCATAACCGGGCGCAGTTCCATACAGCTTGATCATGCACCTCTTCGCTTTCTCATGGTCGCTCTTTCGAGCGTGGTAGAGGTGAGATTCGGGGACGAAAAAGATCAGAATGACGAGGAGCTGTGAGAACGGGAAAATAGGTTAGCCGGAGGGAGAGAACTAGGAGGTGACAACCTCGGGTAGAGCATACCCCTGTGAAGATGAACTCGGTGGCGATTAATGGCCTCCACTTGGTTGGCTGGTAAACATCAACGAGCTGAGTAGCGACGGCACTGATGAGCTGACCCAAGGCGATGAAGAGCTGGTAGGCACCAATCATCAAGCCTCGAATCTGGAACGGCGATAGCCCAGAGACGTAAGTGACGAGAATGGACTGAGCCAGACCAACGCCCAAACGGACGAGCACGGCAGCTCCGAGCCAGCTCTTCCAGTCGAAGGCTGCAATCTGGGCAACCGAGCCGCCAAGCAGAATCACGACAGCACCCATCATGGCTAGCCTGGTAATACCGGTCAGCGAAAAGAGCGGATTACTTCTTGCAATGGACAATATACTTTCGGCCGAAGCGGTCTGCGAAGTAACCCGCTGTAAACATGCCCAGAGTCTTGGACATTTCCGCAAAGCCTTGCCAATATGAGATGACTTTGGCGCTGATGGCCGGTTCGCCGTCGAGGGTCGTGTCGGCCATCTGGTTGATGAAGGCCTGCATGGGAATGACGTTGCCGGGAATCTGCTGCTGGAACTGTAGAACACGCACGTCAGCTCTGGCCTTGCTCGTCTGAACTAAAGTGTACTTACCCCATCGTTAAGGGCTGCCCAGTTCAGGATCATGCAGAAGATGGTAGTCCTCCAGAAGACTTTGGCCACCTCCCATTTCCCGAGAGCTGAGAGGGTTGTTAGGCTCGCGCCGTAGATGGCCCGGATGTGTTAGTTCAACTCACAAGCATACTTGGTCTCCAGGACCTCGCCTCCTTCTACATTTCCTACGACATGTTCAACGTGGCTGCTATCTTCAGACGGCTTGACGGCAGGTCGGTCTGAATCCTTGGGACTCATGATGGCGATTTGGATAGATGTGTGAACAAAGAATCGTGATAAGGGATCGATTAGTTAGAAAGTTGATCCATAATGGAGAGGTCAGAATCACAAACGTTCCAACGTCTACTTATACTGTAGAAAGGAACATGGTGAGGAGCGCCACCGAGGTGAACTTGCCCCGGATTTGACCCCATGGGCCTGGGGAAGAGGAACTTTTCACCCTGTGGGGGATAGACCTTTCCGGTTACCGTTAGACCGGAGCTCTGGGGGTAGACCAAGGAGACGGTCATCGGAGCACTGTACTCCGAACATTCGGCGAGTGCTCAACCCATTTCCGAGGGTTTTCTAGGTTAAGCTCCGTACTAACTTGGAGTTTCACTCCATAATACCCTTCATGCTGACTCGTGGGTCAAGAGAACCCCTGCTTTGCGCAAGGGTCATAGGCCTCGGGTGACAGTTGTCCGACCTTGAATCCGAATGGTTGGGTTTGGTGTGGTGTACTGTAGTTGACGGGCGAACCGCACCTTGAACTAATTCCCCTCACCGAGAAGCTAATAGCGACTTCGTCGCCTTTGCCACCATCGCGTTGCCTCCTTGTGTCTTTCGTTCTGGGGTACCGACGAGCTGGGCTTGTCTCATGGAGTGACATGTTGAGGTTACCACGGAAAAGCTACCGGTGGAGTCATGATCAACCTATCTGATAAGTTTGATCAAGTAGACGGGCCGATAGTCATCTATGGGTCGAAACATATTCGTCTGAGATGCAAAGACGGAGCAGTTCTCCCGACAGCCGTACGGACACTCATTCTTTGTCATGCTCTACATACGATGTTAATATTATTCCAAGCAATCGTCTCAAAGGAACTGTTGGATGATCTGCTATGATGCCTGGTAGCTCTGAGAATGCATGTACCGTGCCATGACGGATATCATGCTATCCTGTTGTCTCTTGACATGCAACCCAGACCAGAACTTGCCATCTCGGTCGGTGGGGCCCCGACTTCAACCCCATGCTACCCCGGCCGGCTGTGCTCCGAGCCGGAACAAGAGAGGAAAGAGAACAACGTCAGTGCAAGATCCAGTCTTTGCAACAGGCCATAAATCATACCTCGTTCAAACCAGAGGTGGTGCTGTCATCTACATGCGACTTTCCCCTTTCCCTTGGAATCATTGTCTTCGTTGCACCCCAATCACACTCAGCATGCCTCCAAGCGCAGATCTGGATGCCCGCGAGGCCCTCGCCCTTCGCACAGTCCCGATGATGATTTTCAGCGACGGCAGTGCTTCCTCCATGACTCCGCCACCAAAGTCAGCACTCGAGTCCGATCCCGCCGTCGGTGCACAAAAGAGGTTCTCCGTCACCGGAAACGCCGTTGTTACTGGGGGCGCCGGCGTCCTCGGTCTCCATGCTTGTGACGCCCTCCTAGAGCATGGCCTAGAGGGTCTCATGATCTTAGACGTCAACCCTGCTCAGTCCCAGGAGCAAATCGCCAGCTTGCAAAACAAGTTTCCCAGAGCCAAAATCATGGCGCTCAAAGTCGATGTCACGGACGAGAATGCTGTCAACGCGGCCATGGAAGAAACGGCCCGGGTTTTAGGGTCTATCGACACTTTGATCTGCTTCGTTGGTGTTGTAGGGTGCGTCGAGACATTGGACATGCCAGTTCCTCAGTGGCGAAAAATCCTTGATATTAACACCACGGGCTCTTTCATCTGCGCCCAGGCCGCGGCTCGACAGATGGTGAAGCGAGGCAGAGGAGGCTCCATCGTGTTTGTGGCGTCCATCTCTGCCCATCGTGTCAACTATCCTCAGCCCCAGGCAGCATACAACGTGAGCAAATCGGCTCTTCTAATGCTCAAGAGTTGTCTCGCTGCCGAGTGGGCTCGGTATGGGATTCGGACGAATAGCATTAGCCCGGGATACATGGACACTATCCTGAATGAGGGAGATGGGATCGCGGAGCACCGTAAGATCTGGGCTGAGCATAACCCTACCGGGAGAATGGGAGCTCCTTCGGAGTTGACGGGGACTGTCGTGCTTCTTGCCAGCTCGGCAGGAAGTTACATCAACGGTGCTGACATTGTTGTTGATGGGGGTGGAATTGTTCTGTAATTAGAGCGAGTAACTACGTGAAACATATTGTCAAAACCTTGGTTGCTCAAACAAACCATACATTTTGCATCTGCCATGCTTGCAGAGAATCTGATTAACCTCAGACATATTATCCTAAACCGGCCTTCCGCATAAGAACGATCCAGGACCCAGAGGATGGCGTCGTTACCCCGTCAGGTGAGGGGAAGAAGGGCTCCGATCCTCGTTCGGGCGACAGTGCTCCGATGCGGGGTTGGGTCCCTGCCGGAGCCGACGTCTTACTTAAGGATCTCGGTATTTCAAGGGCTGGCAACGTGTAGTCCATCGGCTCCAATCTCGCTAGCCTTTGCTACCATCTTGGCTTTCGAATCAAGATGAGCCAAACAGTGAGTAAACTATAAACTCAACCGCTACTGAAATTCTCAAATCTCATGTCCTGTCAGAATCTCTCTTGTGTCCTCTACGGTCCCGGCAAAGCCCGTTTTGAGGATCGACCGGTCCCATCTCTCAAAGATCCTCACGATGTCATCATTCGCATTTCCTACGTCGGCGTATGTGGCAGTGATGTGAGTTATATCCAAAAACATGACACCGTTTAGATGCTCACCTCTTTAGGTTCACTTTTGGACGGATGGCGGCTTTGCCAGAAAGGTTTCCGAGGACCAACCTCTCGTCATGGGCCACGAAGCATCCGGCATCGTTCACTCGGTCGGACCAGACGCCACACTTCTCAAACCCGGCGATCGCGTAGCCATCGAGCCTGGGTTCTCCTGCAGAAGATGCAAGCAATGCAAAGATGGAAGATATAACCTCTGTCCCAAGATGAAGTTTGCCGCAGATCCTCCCCTAACGCAGGGTACACTGTCTCGCTTTTTCAGCATCCCCGAGGACTTTGCGTACAAAATTCCCGATTCTCTTAGTCTTGAGGAAGCCGTTCTCGTCGAGCCTCTGGCTGTTGCCGTCCATGGTATTCGCCTTGCTGGCCTTGAGGTTGGGCAGCGTGTCCTCGTACAAGGCTCTGGAACCATTGGTCTCCTCACTGCTGCGGTCGCAAAGGCGTACGGCGCGAAGCAGGTCTACATCACAGATGTCAACCTGGACAAGATCACATTCGCAAAGAAATATCTGGAATGCTCTGCGTTTGTCCCAAATCTTGGGTCAACACCAGAGGAAAACGCAGTCAGGTTCAAGACTGAGATGGGACTCGACGATGGCGTTGACGCAGTCATAGAATGCACCGGTGTTGAAGCATCGACTCAGACCGGGCTTCTTACCCTCTCCGCCGGTGGTGTTCTTGTTCAGGTCGGGCTGGGGAAGCCAGTTCAAGCGATTCCTATTCACGCCATGTCTGAAAAGGAAATCGTTCTCAAGACGTCATTCCGTTATGGGCCTGGTGACTACGAAATCGCACTCGAGTTACTTGAGTCTGGTAAAGTCTCTGTGGGACCATTAATCAGCAGTATTACGCCGTTTGAAAAGGCCACAGAAGCTTGGGAGAAGACCAGAAAGGGTGAGGGGATTAAGAACTTGATCCGGGGGGTACAGGATTGAGTCTGGCATAATATCAGCACTCCATAGTCTTGTTATTATTCGCTACTTCCAAATTTAAACCAGTCATAGGCCCTGTTACTATCTATCCATCGGCTCAGTTATCCCATCCATAGCTGAGCTTCTACTATAACAAAGAACACGATAATGCCCTATTAGATTCAATCGTGTTCCAAAAGACGCCAGACATCCAAGAGATTCGAGCTAGGCTTGGGGAGTACAGTATGCTTCATCTCATTTCTGGCCTTGACAAACGTTAACCGGAACGCTGATAAAGATACGCTGATACTACAGGGCAAGAAACCAATCATTTAGACATGAGTTGAGCAGTCGCGCTGAAATCCTATCCACAGTGGCAAGTCTCCTTGACCTGAATCCTCTAAGTAAAAAGAACGTTGCGGTACTCAGAGAGTGGCTTAGTGATGCAAAAGGAGGCGATGAGGTCCTCCAAGGCCTGGAAAGATCACAATGGGACACCGTGGTGGACTCAGACCTCGTTGCACTACACAAGGTGGCAGACAACGAAGATGTTTTTGCCCGGTGCTTTCAAAAAGCTACTATTCATATCTACCATCGACTGTGGGGTCACAAAGGACATGGTGGAATAGTCATTAATGAAGAGTCTGGGATGGTGGAGTATTCCGACACAAAGGTTGGCCAAGTCAGCCAAGCGGTCTCGACAACTTTAGCATCCATTCTTCCTGTGCTGGCAGTTCTTGGCCTCTACTTTGAGAAGAACCTGCTTAACCGCATATATATCATGATTGGCATCACGACCATCTTTGCTGCGGTACTCTCTGTTTTCAGCAGGGCAAGCAGGGCAGAGATTTTCTCAGCAACGGCAACGTAAGCTAACCCCGTCTGATGAATTCATCAACTCCGAACTAACGCCTGCCTTAGTTTTGCAGGTGGAGGTTGTCTTCATTGGCAGCACTTCGTAATCACAATTAGACTTCCTAAGCTACCATAGCATTTCTATCGAGCCAGTTAAGGTATCCGATCCCTTGGGCAAAATACCAGAAGCTTCTTTTCACACATGTGGTTTGGTCTTCATGTTGTGGTTTCATTGTGTTCTTTGTTATAATTGAAGCCCGGCAGTTGATGGGATAACTAGGCGAGTAGATGCATAGCTCCTGTAGTTAAACCCCTGACAGGAATGACTCTAACTTCAAACTGAGAGCGTTTATCTCCTTTTCGGGTAGAAACGAGCTAGAAATACTATTGCGAGCAAGAGTAATAATGTCGTGTCTGGAGAGACCAAGCGCGGCTTGGCCCTCCATGAAGTTGTCATTTACATAAGCGCCAAAGTACGGCGGATCGTCAGAGTTGATCGATACCTTGACTCCCGCATCGAGCAGCTTTCGCAGTGGATGGCTATCAAGCGACGATACCACGTTGAGTTTTAGATTCGACACGGGACAGACCGTCAGTGGGATCTGTTTTTTAACAAGCTCCGCGACTAGTGCTGGATCCGAGAGACAAGCAATTCCATGATCGATCCGGTCGACCTGTAGCTGCTCGATAGCTTGACGTATATAGTCGGCGGGACCTTCTTCTCCAGCATGGATACAGGTTCGGAATCCACGTTCGCGGCACGTCTTGAAGTAGATAGTAAACTTTGAGGGCGGGTTCGGCATCTCGGGTCCGCCCATGCCGATGCCAACAATGCGTTCTTTCCACGGCATGATGGAGTCGAGCAACGCCAGCGCTTCCTCCTCCGTTCGATGACGGTGGGTGCTTATGATGAGCCCCGCGCTGATGCCTAATGTCTTCTCGGCCTCGTGGATCGCACCTAGGACGCCGTCCATGAGTTCAGATAGAGGAGTGCCATTTTCAGTAAAGGTTTGAGGGCCAATAAAGAGCTCGGCCCGAACCACGTTCTCGGTTTGTGCTCTCTTGAGGTACGAAAAAGTGACATCGTAGAAGTCCTGCTTTTTTACCAGTACCTTGCATCCCTCAAAGTACAAGGTGAGGAATGACTGAAGATCATTGAACTTGTAGGCATCCCGCAATGCTTCAGGAGATTTCCATCGCAGAGGGATGCCATTGCGCTCAGCCAGGGCAAACATCATGTCCGGCTCGATACAGCCTTCGAGGTGCATATGAAGCTCTGCTTTTGGGATGCCCCTGATGAAATCCTGAATGTTCTCCATTTTTGTCTCTTGCTAGGGATGTTTCGCGTCACTGTGTGATTGAACCTTAGCTGCCTCCTTAGGCTGGTAGTTAATGCGAGTAAAGAAAAAAGAAACGTACCGACGTGAGAGAAACCTTATGAAATCGAACTGATAACTGTGTCCCGTATGAATGAGAAGTGTTGTTGAACCAGAATCAAGGTGGCTTATGGAAAGGCTGAGCGAAGACAGGCAAAAGAAAACAAAGAATGGAAAAAGCCTCCGCCCCAATCACCTCATAAATAGCAATTTGGCGGAACTCGGGGCCCTGCTGACAAACCTATGGTTTTGGGACTTCGAGACTCGAGGTGGTATGCAAGCTCAACTCCGACAAGTGGGCCTTCCAGTCTAGGGTAGGCAGCTCAACTCCAACATCTTGTACGTAATTTCAGTTGTCCCCGCAGTTGACCTTGAGGAAGTGGAGTATTCGTATCTTAAAGAAGATAGCCTGGAGACGAGGGGCCTGGCGTATGCACAGAGATCAGGGAAGGAGGATCAGGGAGCCAGTCATTATTCGTGGACAAAGGGCTGTGTTAGTGCAAAATGATCTCGAAATTCTCCCCTGAGCTTAGTTGTAAAGGTGTGATAGATAAAACGATAGATAAAAGAGATGTCAAGTATTCATCATTTTTCTGACATCTCTTTATCATTATCATCATAAAGTAGAGAGTACTCCTTTGACTCTGAAGTATATCAGAGGGAGACTCGTACAGAGATCAGACAAGTGAAGCATTTGCAAGTTAAAATGTATTCTGTATGCAGTCTAGGAGAATAAGGAAAGTAGAGAGATGTTGATAAAGAGGCAACGACAAAGGAAATGATCTTTATGAATCCAACCAAATTGTATCAAAACGCCGTAATCCATGCTTGACTTCTTCCAACCAGTTCTCTTTACTTCTTCTCTACTTATACCCTAGGGCCCCAAAGTCGAAGCCTCTCAGCCTCAAAGCCAGCCTTGTCCTCTGCCGTGGTCTTCAAGAACCCAATCTCCTTCCAGATGTGAATGTACTTACGGGTCACGACTTCAGAGACAGGTCCAACGGCTCTGAGGGACTTGGAATGCTCAAGCGTGTTCTTGACATCCAGGGCAAGTCCCCCACAGGCCATTCGGAGGTAGGTGCTCTCCAAAAAGTCAACCAGAAGTGCAGCGGGATTATCCTGCTGAGGCGCCTCTCGGACGAGTTTGAGCCAGTCCTTGAAAGGAACGAGGTTGGGGATCCGTAGGGTGTCTGATAGAATGGCATTCACATCGCGCCACTGCTGGCCGACAGGGTTGTCGATGTGATAGAATGGGTGAGGTGTGCGGTCAGATAGAACAAGATCAGATAAGGTGTCTGCAATGTCGTTGACAGGCGTCCAGTTGAGAGCACCGTCGACGTCTGGCAGGGCATTCAGAGTCTGAGATGACTTGATGAGGAATCCGAAATGCTCCATTGGGTTCCAGTAGCCGCTCGTCTTGGAGCCGGCGATCTGCCCGAGACGGACAACCATAGCGCGGAAGCGGTTAGGATACTTGTGCAGAGTCTCATCAAGCATCCTTTCGCATCCCCACTTCGCCTCTGCGTAGCCATTGGAGAGGAGAGCATCGATAGTAGAGTTTTTCTCAGGGACGAGAATCTTTCCAGTTTGACCAGCAGCCAGGCCGTATTGTCCGACGACACCAATTGACGAAACTATCTGGAAGCTGAACTTGAAGTTCTCAGGGCGATGGGAGGCAGCTTCGTTGCCGAGGTCGACGAGGTTGCGGAAGACCTGGAACTGAGACTCAAAGCCAGAGAGGGGACGCTTAGCGCTCATGGGCCAGGCGTTATGGATCAAGTGAGTGACGGAGCCCACAAGACTATCATAATCACCCTTGGCAAGTCCGAGATGCGGCTTGGAGGTATCGGTCTGGAAGATTCGGAGTTTATGTTTCAGATCCTCGGGGAAGCGGATACCCTTCTCCCTCATGGCCTTGTACTGACGCGTCTCGGGCTCCTCTCTGTTGTCGCGGTTGAGACAGATGACGGTCTTGACGTCTTCGAGTTGAGCGATGGAGTAGACGAGATGACTGCCAAGCCCACCAGTTGCACCTGTGATAAGGACTACCTTTTCATTGTCGGCGGGCAGAGCGGTTGAGGGGTTTGAGGTTGGGGCAGAAAAGCCGGTGGTATACTTCTGAACAAGCTCGTCGATGGCTTTCTGGCGGGCATCGAGGTCGGAAGTACCGCTGTGAGCACTGTTCACTGCAACTGTCTTGCTGGGAGGAGCTTGAACAGCCTCAGGCACTGGGAGAGCGGCTGGCTTGCTGGCGGGAACAGATGGGACTGGAGGTGTTGCCCCCATCTCTCTCATCAACATCTCCTTCAGATCACCAACGGTCTGGCAATCTAGGAAGAGAGTCTCATGTCCAACATCAAGACCAAAGGCATCCTGGAAGCGACTGGTGATGACCAGAGACAGTAGCGAATCGACACCACAATCAGCAAAATTTGTGTCGTCGTCGAGTTCTTCTCGAGCAACTCCACTCTCTTCCGAGATGATGTCAAGGGCGCGGAGAAAGTCGACCTCAAAAGGGTTGACAAAGTCCTCGTGGGCATCAGGCGTGACAGCGCCAGTGATGAGACCGCTGGGGGGCGATTCCAAGCCAGAGTCACTAGCATTGGAGGAGGAGGTGGCGCTTCCATCGTCGTCGGGCCCCATGAGGAACATCTTCAGATCTTGGACTGTGGGGTGGTCAAAGAAGAGAGCATTGAAGTCAAGGTCAATGTCCAGCTCCTCTCGGAAGCGAGCGGAGATGGTCAGACCCAGAAGGGAATCGATGCCGACATCGGAAAAGTTGGTGCCATCGGTCAGGTCAGCAACATCAATGCCACTCTCTTCAGCGATGATGGAGAGAGCCGTGGAGATTCTAGATGGCTGAACCTTCTCGACTGGCAGAGTCAACTTCTGGACACCCGATGGACCATTCGCGGGAGCAGAGATGGAGATGGTAGGTGCCTTGCTCTGAGCCGGGCGCTGGGGTTGAGTCTTCTTCCCACTCTCAAGCGATAGAATGACCTTGAGGACTCTGCGAGGCACTCCTTGGATCTAAGCGAAGGTTAGCAGGTTATACTTCATGGTGCAACTGGATGTACTTACCGCAATCTGTCCGAAAAAGGCGACGACCCGGTCACCATCAAAGATGACTACATCGCCATGCCAGAGCTTATCCTCCCCAGGACGCATCTGAGTGTAAGTGGTGTAGGTCTTGTCAAACTGAAGAGGCTCAAACATCTGCAGAGATCCCCATCCATGGTTCATAAAGACCTCGACATCCAAGTCAGTGTCATCGTTGCAGTTCATGGCAAATCCGCAACCCTGGGTCAGAGAGTCAATGATGGCGGGATGAGTGTGGAAGTTTCCATCGCGCTTGACACTGCCAAAGCTGAGACGACTAGAAGCCTCGTAAGTGGGGCTGTTGAGAATGATCTCGTCAATCGCGCGGTAATCGTCGTGGAAGCGGGCCAAGGGACGGATGGCTCGGAAGACCATGGCGCGGTTGTATCGCGCTGTCTCACCGGTCGCGATTCCGTTTCGGAGGGCCTGCATCTTCTGCTTGACGCTGGCTGAATTGTCTTGCAAAGTCTTCTGGAGGCTGTGGTCTCTGAAGCGAACGACACACTCTGAGTGCTTCTGCAGATTACCCTTGTTCTAAAAATTGTCAGCTTGTTAATGAAAAAGAGAAACAATTGCAGTTTAGCTTACATCAAAGGTCATGAACTTGATGGTAGCAGACTGAGAAGCCCAGTCAGCGTCAAGGTGGGCCTGAAGAGGCTGCTTGCTTCCATCGCCTCGCAGGATCAGAGCCTTGGAGATGGTCATGTCCGACACATCGACCAAGTTCTCCTTCTGCTGGGGCTGGTATCGCTCCAGAAGGTACCTTCCAAGAGTCAAGGCCATGTCTGCGTAGACGGATGGAGTGCAGAGAGGAATTCCGTCGACTTCATGGCCCTGCACAAGGGGGCTCATGTCCTTGCGTGAGATGTCTGCCTCCACGATCATATGTGTCTTCTTGGAGTCACCACTTTCCTCAACCACAGAGTGAATGGTTGTGCTCTCAAGCCTTGGGGCGTTGTTGATCACGATTGGAGCATCGCCCTTGCGCAGAGACCAATCGTTGACGTACTGGATCCAGTAGTCCTTGAGATCCCAGCTGTAAGAAGGAAGTGGGACAACAGAGTGAGAACCCTCAAAGTCGCGCTGGTACTCGGCCCAGCTGATGTTGGCACCGGCGTCATACAGTCCCTTAAGTGCAGCGCAAAGCACATCCCAAGGCTGCCTGGCGCGCTGAAGGGAGGCAATGCATGTCACTTGCTGGCCGAGGACAGCCTTGACCATGCCCGTGATGGCGGGGTGGGGACCAAGTTCGAGGATCATGGATTTGTCGGTGATGACATGGTCGCGGTAGGCAGTTGACAGAGCGCCCAGCATGTTGACAGACTGGCGAGAGTGGTTTGCTAGGTACTCGGGGCCGAAAGAGTCGCAATGGTCCACAACAGTACCGTCGAGAGGGCGCAATACTGGGACATTGGGCTTGGAGAAGGTGACACCAGCAGCGATCTCTTGGAACTCGGACAGAACTGGGTCAAGCTGCGACGAGTGGAAAGCGTACGGGACCTTGAGAAGGGTCGACTTCATTCCAGCAGCTGTAAGCAGCTCCTTCAGATCGGCGACATGCTCGTTGGTTCCAGCGAGAACAGTCTCGATCGGCGAGTTAATGCAAGCAGTCTCATACTCATTGCCCTTCAAGATCTGGGCAATCTCATCTTCAGATCCCTTCACAACAAGCATGGAGTGAGTGCTGCGAGTGCATTTCTGCTCAAGTAGCTGCGCCCGCTTGCCAACAAGGAAGAGGGTATCAGTGTCAGACAGAACACCCGCAACATTGAGAGCGGCGTACTCGCCGAGGCTGTGGCCGACAACAGCAGCAGGGTAGATACCCCACGAAGCCCAAAGCTTGCTGAGAGTGATCTGGAGACAGACGCTGGCCAGCTGCACGGCAGTAGGAGCAAAGATACCAATGTCTTGCTCCTCAGACTGAATGACAGGCAGCATGGACGGGAAGCCTAGACTCTGTGCAATCTGGTCAAGCTGGATAAGCTCAGAGTGGACGAAGGAGGATTCCTCGAAGAGCTGCTTTCCCATTCCAGGGTACTGAGCGCCCTGACCGGTGAAAGTGAAGACAACGCCGGGAGAACTCTTAGGCCTGTTGACACCAGTGTTGCTTTGCAGAGCGGTCTCAATCTTCTTGCAGATGTCCTCGGTGGTGGGACCGTTGAGAAGAACTCGGTGCTGATGGTGGATGCGACGAGCTGTGGTCGTGTAAGACAGCTCACCAAGAGATACTTCTGGGTTCTCCTTCAGGAATTTGAGCATGGACCTCAAGTTACCTTGCAGAGCGGAGCCACTCTTGGCAGTAACAGCAATGGGGAACTGAACACGAGAGTCGACAGCGGCAGGTCGCTCAATTTTGGGTGGCGCGTCCTCCAGCAACAGAGCCGAGTTTCCACCAGCAGCACTGAAGTTGTTCACAAAAACACGTCGAGGGCCATTTCCTCTACCCCAAGCAGTCGGCTTCAGTGCAATATGTACGTTGCGCTGTAGGAGATCAGTGGGGAACTTGTGGTTGATCTTGGTCTTGATGCCACAGTGAGGAACGATCATGTTCTTCTGCATCATGTTGAGGACCTTGATCACACTAGATGCTCCAGAAGCAGCTTCACCGTGGCCGATATTTGCTTTCGCTGAGCCCAGGTAGAGTGCTTGTTCATCGGAACGAGTCTTCTTGCCGTCGACGAGAGGTGGTGCGAAGGTGTCGAGCACGCTGGCCATCTCCGTGGCATCACCAGCTTGGGTACCGCTGTTATCATGTCAGTATCTAGACTTCAAAAGAATAGTGGGGCAACTTACGTTCCGTGCATCTCAACATAGCTGACAGTGTAAGGATCAACAGCTGCTTCACTCAGAATCTTGCTGAAGATGGCTCGCTGGGCTCCGACATGAGGTCGGGTGATGGACTCCGACTCAGCCGAGTGGTTGGTGTAAGCACCAAGAATAACTCCAAGAATAGGATCATTCTCTGCCAGAGCATCATCAAGACGCTTAATGATGAGAGTAGCAACACCCTCACCACGGCAATATCCATCAGCGCCATCATCGAACGTCTTGCAGTTGCCAGTTCGCGAAAGGAAGTGTCCTCTGTCGAGACCCGACGTGAAGTCAGGGTTTGTCAAGACATTGGTACCACCTGCGATGGCAGTGTCAATGTCTCCGCGCCAAAGAGAGTTGCAAGCGAGGTGGATGCCGGCCAGACTGGAAGAGCAAGCTGTATCAACTGCGTAGCTAGGACCACTGAACTTGAAGAAGTAGTTGATGCGACCGGGGATAAAGGCACGGTTTCCACCAGGGATGAAGTAAGTGTCAATCCCTTGAGCACTGTTGGTCTCCATCCAATCGTTGCTGGTCACACCGTAAAAAACGCCAACGCGATCAGGACGGGTAGAGGGAGTGGCATCGGGGACAATGCCAGCTTGCTCAATGGCTTCGTAAGCAGTCATCAGAGCAATCCGCTGAGCGGGGTCGATCTGAGGTGCCTCTCGTGGCGAGATATTGAAGAAGCGAGCGTCAAACTCGGCTGGATCATCAAGCCAGCAGCCGAAGGGAGTGGCACTTGTGTTCTTGGCCTTTCCAGTAGGGTCGACGTGAGTCTGGGCATCCCATCGAAGACTGGGGACAGGCTTGTGGACGTCAAGACCCTGGAAGAGCAGATCCCAATAGGCTTCGTTGTCCTTGGCACCTGGGAATCGGCCTGACATGGCGACGATGGCGAGCTTGGGCTTCTTGGAAGCCGACTCGGCACCGACATCAGGAACAGACTGGTGGCTCTGGTTGTGGGTGGTGGGAACCAGAGAACGCAGAGGTGTCTGCTTGAGGGCGGTATAGATAAGGTGATCGGCGGTGGACCCGATGGGAACGACACTGAACTGCTCTGGGCTCACATCTCGAAGGCAGGCCTGGATGTCTCCGAGGATAGAGCTCCAGTGAAGAGGATGCACCAGAGCCTGCGCAACAGCATCTTCCAAGAGCGTCGCAAAGCTTCGCTCCTCAAACTTGACGCCAGTGCTTGAAAGGAGTGGAATCTGTTCAGAGAGAGCAGTGGCAGCATTGTACGACAAGCTCGACACAATCTTCTTGGCGTCGATCTGCGAGTACAGATGTGGAGCGTGGTAGGCGCCAAAGATTGGGATGCTCTTGGATGTGAGACCCTTGAAGCTGGGAGAGCTGATGAGTTGAGTGAGCGTCTTGGGAGGGCCGCTGACGGTGATGCCGTTCGGGGCGTAGGCGCTGATGTAGGGTCGGCTAGTCAAAGGCAGGTTCTGGAAGTAACGGGATTAGATGGTGTCAGTGTGTATGGGAGTAAATGGGAAAACTCACGCTCTCTTCGCAGAACTTCTCAACGGCCGCAGCAGACTTGGATCCAGGAACGAGCAATGCCCAGCTCTGATCAAGATCTTGCGACTGGTCGACTCTCTTAGCAACATCAGTGACAAGCATGCCTGTTCTGAAAGCTGCGATGACTGAGTAGACAGCCATGGGGATGAGATCGGCTGTGAAGCTACTGCAGCTGATGGCGGCAGCAGCGAAGGCTCCTGTGCAGAGGCCAACGACTCTGGAGCTTTGGGCATCGTAGGAAGAGATCCCAGCTTGGCTTTGGAATATGTTAGATACCACTCTGTGTCTGATAATTAGATGCTCACCTGATGAATGTGCCGAGATGGTAAAGAGTAGTCATCGCCATATCCAAAGCAATGCACCTCTTCCCACTCTCATCCCACCTCAGGAGATCCTCCTGACAAGTAAACCGAGGAAGGTCATTCCTGACCTTGAATGGCAACCTGTACATCTCAACACGGATGGCATTGTAGGCTTTTGTTAGAAAGTCTTGAAGGAAGAGGTGGTCTCGTTGCTGAAAGAGCTTCTGGAGATGGGGCTTGATATCAAAGGTCTGGTCTCCGAAGAGGTAGAGTTTCAGGTTGTCTGTCATGACGAAGGTGTTGAATCTTGGTGGTTTGGAAAAGAGTGGTTGAAGGGTTGAATTGTTTGATGGCTTGTCTCAAATTTACATTCATCGCTGAAGATGATCCTATTTATTCACGCTTCATTACTGAACCACCTCCCCATCCGTCCATATCTTGCAGACTTCCACATGTCAGTCATCCCGGTCGTTATCTTGCCGCAGATACTATCGCCGTCAGCAATGCCTCACTCGGGTCCCGGAGCCTTGCTTCAATCAGTATCATCTTCACGGTGATTATCAAGCTGTCCCCGGTCCCTGACAAAGCAGGCATATCTCCGACCTCAGCCTCTCTACCATCTCTGCAGTAAACAGTAAACAATGAGGCTCAAGCTGAATCCATAATCTCTCGGGCTTGCACCGAGCTGCAAGGCGCAGCCGCATGGAGCACGGCGTCCGAAAACTACGGGGTTCCTCCGGGAACATGATCGGCGATTCTTGCACCGTCTGAGGTCAGCAACCCCCGGCTTTCACCGGCAACACCACCCAGTCCCGTAAGACTGCCGGACACCTGTAAGATTCGTAAGGGTTATCGGCAATAGTCTTTACTATTGTAATAAACTGTTGGCTGCGTGGAATGTTTTCTCCCTCATAAGCAGCAGTCCTTGGCCTTCACTGATACGGTAATTTCAACCACACTGCATCTACTACCCACTAATTTCCACACACACCAAAATGCACAAGACTGAAAGAGACGCTGTCATTGAGCATGCAGCTCAAATCAAGCACCTTGTTCATGATCCCAACAGCTTTCTCACAGAGTTGGTAGTACAACAGCAGCAATATCACTGCATCGGCTGGCTCTGTCACTTTGATGTACTCTCTCGAATCCCACTCCCTCCAGCATCACTTTCATATGCCGATGTTTCAGCCAAGGCTGCGGTGCCAATCTCTACGCTCCGGTCTGTAGCCCGCATGGCAATGACTGCCGGCCTACTCTGCGAGGACAGGGATGGCAGACTTTCGCACAATGCGCTCTCCGCCTCGTTTGTTGAGAATCCTCACATGCGGGTTCAGCTTCTGCACATGTTTAATCAGACTGTCCCAATTATGGAGAAGTTGGCACAGGCAACGGAGAAATGGGGGAGCACGACGGCCAAGAACGAGACTGCTTACAATCTCGTGCATGAGACTGATCTGACTTTCTTTGAGCATCTTAAGTCTCGGCCCGATCTTAACGAGGGCTTTGACGCGTTCATGAAGAGTCGATCAGTGTCTCACACCGGATCAAATGTGGAGCATTTGCTGGAAGCTTTTGACTGGAAGTCCCTGGGAGAGGCCAAGGTCGTTGATGTAAGTTCGAACGTGTCGCACAATCTGACAAAATGACATACTAACAATTTCCAGGTTGGTGGAAGCAGTGGTTCTACCGCCACCATGCTTGCCACGACATACCCAAAACTCAAGCTGGTAGTCGAGGATCTTCCTGGCCCAGTCAAGAATGCCAGAGCTCGTATTCCTGAGCTTCCGGAGGATGTGAAGAGCCGAATCGAGATTCTCGATTACGACTTCTTCACTCCCCAACCAGTCAAGGGAGCAGATGTTTACCTCCTGCGAACCATCATCCACGACTGGCCGGATGCCGATGCGGTCAAGATTCTGCGAGGTATTGTGGACGCTATGGGACCGTCTAGTCGACTTCTCATCATGGACATGGTCCTTCCAAAGCCAGGATCTGGCTCGAGGACATTTGAAGCAGCTCTGAGACAGAAGGATCTCACCATGATCCAGGCATTTAATGCCAAGGAGAGAGAGACAGAGGAGTGGACGGCTCTTCTAGCCAAGGCGGGGTTGACCATTCGGGCTATTAAGAGGCCGGCAGGAAGCGAGCTGTCTGTCATTGAGGCAACTTTGAGCGGCGTCAATGGAGAGGTGACGAATGGCGTGAATGGGCATGCTTAGATAATTAGTCTGATGAGATATGTAGCTGATTATGAACTTACGCCATCAATTTCGCTGAATTTCCTTTCCCACTGATGATTAATGCAATGAAGTTATTGTTTGGAAGATATTAGCATGTTCCACAACTGCTTAGTGCTACCTGTCATCCAGCCGATCGATCGTGAGATCACAGCCTTCCGACACCAACGCCAGCCGCTTGTCTCACCAAAGAGATTGTGGCAAGATCTCAAAACCAGTAATGAACAGATAGTTACGAAAAATGGAGGATAGTACAGCAACAAGTTTGTATCAAATGGTAGGGTAATTTCGACAAAGATAATTCCCAGGACCTATCCAGTCTGCTATCACACTCGCTATCTCACTCGCTATCTAAGCCCAATCTCCATCCTGAAGCTCCTCCAGACTCTGCCCAGCTTGAATCTGTTCCTGAACCTCCTGCATAGTCCACTTCCTAAACTTGTGCCCCTTGGGATAGTTCGTGTTGTTCAGCGGCACCTCACCGTCACTCAGCACGTGGTGCAACGCCTCGGCGAACTTTTCGTACGCGTACGCCTCAGGGTCGTGCGACCACACCCACTTGGGGTAGCGCGAGCGCACGAGGGCTGGGTTCTTGGCGATTGCGTCCCAGTCTGTGTGCTGCTTGAGCTGTTGGTTGACGAAGCCCATCTTTTGGCCGCATGACACTCTTTGGTAGCGAAGCTTGTTGTAAGCCTTGGTTGCGTTGGCTGCCTGAGCCTTACCAGCGAGTTGGAGGCAGGTAGCCAGAGTAACACCATCTTCAATAGCTTGGGTGGCGCCGTTTCCAGATGTTGGGAGAAAGGCGTGTGCTGCGTCGCCAAGCTGGACAACACGGCCGCCAGGAGAAGTCCACTGTTCGTGGGGATCTCTGAACTTGAGCTGCCAGTTGACGACAGATCCCTTGGGTGCTGTCCTGATGAAGGCTGCGATGGCTGGGTGGACGGCAGCGTTCTTCTCCATGACCTCAATGACTTCGGCTGGGTCAATGTCTGGGACCCAGGACTCGGTAGCTGACTCGGCGTGCTGGACAGTGGTATTAGGCATTGGATGTGTAAGACAGGAAGAAGGTAAACTTACCGAGTGAATGAAGCTCCAGAAAGCAAGATCGTGGGTGAGAGCGATCATGGCATGAGCACCGTTGCTGTCATCAGTTAGCCAATGTTCTGTCTGTTCGATACAAGAAACTCACCCAAGCCAAAACTGCCAGATGGGCTGGCTGTTGGGGTCGAAGTTCCACATCTCCCGCACAGTCGGGTCCTTCAAAGCGTGCTCGACAGGGTATCCAGCCCGGTAGATGGCCTTTCCGCTCGTCTTCAATTCCTTGGGCATGCCCGGAACAATTTTGTTGGACTTGGTACGGAGACCATCAGCAGCGACAACAATATCGGCAGTTCGCTTCTCGCCATTCTCCAAGACAACCCCTCCGGCGCCTTGCTCAAGGTCCTCCCAGTACTCGACAACCTTGCAGCCCCATTCAACCTTCAAGCCGACACGCTCAGCCTGTCGCAAGAACGCACGGTAGAGCTTGATTCGGCTGTGAGCATTAACAGAAGGAAAGCCCCTTCGGCCGGCAAGATGCTCGGGGTCGTTGAACATGGGCGGTGCAGGGCCCCAGATACGTTCGCCGGTCTGCTTGTAGTAAGACATAGCAACGTCGTACTGGTTGTCCTCAATCTCATAGCCCATGTCAGGCCAGTGACGGAGAAGAAGGATGGCCGACGGCTGGATCTGGACGTTGTCGCCTGTCCAGACAGGACCAGGGCTTCTGTCAATGACTCGGACATTGTGACCCTTGCGCCAACACTCAAGGGCACAAGTGATACCTCCGAGACCGGCTCCAGCGATGAGGACGTTAATGCCAGTCTCTGGGTAGCGCATGACCTTGACGTCAATCCCTCTCTTGATGGAATCCTCAAGACGCTCTTTGGTAATAGGGTTTGTGCCGTTCTGATGTGTGCCATTGGATGTGCCGTTTGGCTTCACCCCATTTGAGTGAGTTCCATTGATGGGGAGGTCATTGGCGTGAGTGCCGTTTAGCTGTGTTGTGGTTTGGTCGTTGATTTGCATTGTGAATGAGTGATGTTCAGTGTCTAGCTGAAACGATGGGATGATTGTGATGAGCAGCTAAGTTGGCTTTCTGCTGGCATTATGAACCTCACTTATTTCAACTTAATCCTGTCCAATCTCACTTCGGATTAATCGGAGGTCTCACGTCTTCGCCGCGCCGAAAAATGTCACCGAGATCCCCGAGGGGATTCCCGGTAATCCCCAGACGCCTTCGGGCTTATGCTCAGCCTCGTCGCGGCTTCGGGTGTCAGCACCAGTCGCGAACCTTCCAATCGTTCGACTTTTATCAGTACAGAGTAAATATAGTCTGATAGGTTAAGCAAGGTTAATTGTTACACGTAGCACGATTTGTTCCCGTTCAGCCCTGCCAAGACAACATGGCAACACACACCGCAGCCTGGATCAAGCACAAGCACGCTCCTTTGGAGCTAGGTCCTATTGAGACTCCGAGCCCGGGGTCCGGAGAGGTTCTTGTCAAAGTCCGGTTCATCGCTTTCAGTCCAATTGAATCTAAGCAACAGAAGTAAGAATACTCCCTTGAAGAGTAGTACTCGCTAACGAACGACCCCAGAATTGAAGTTCACCCTTTGACCTACCCCAATATCCTCGGTCTCTCATTCTCTGGTATCATCGAGAGTGTCGGTCCCGATGTTGAGAAGTTCTCCAAAGGCGACAGCGTAGCTGTTGCTCGCCCCCACGGCAAAGCGAATGATCCAAGATTTGGGTCTTTCCAGCAATATGCGCTTGCATGTGCCGACACCACCTCAAAGCTGCCCTCAAGCGAGTTCTTAGAGTCGGGAGCCAAGGTTGTTCTCAATCTTGCTACGGTCACGGCTGCATGTTCCCACTTTCTTGGTCTGGAACAGCCTAGTCTCGACCAGCCCAAGCCCTCAAAGGGTGAGAAAATCCTTGTCTATGGGGGTTCAAGCTCCTGTGGCGGGCTTGCCATACGATACGCCAAAGCTGCTGGCTATGAAGTAGTCACCACTTCGTCGCCTAAAAACCACGAGTACGTTGCTTCTTTGGGTCCGACTGCGGTGATCGATCATTCCAACCCTCCCGACAAGATCATCCAGGATCTGCAAGCTCATGGTCCCTATCATCGCATCTTGGACACAATTGGCGTTCCACCGGTCACCAACATCATTACCAAGTACCTCAGCAATATTGGTGGAGGATCTTACAACACTCTTATTCCCGTATTCCCAGGGACAAACCCAATACCCGAAAACGTGGAACGCAGATTCGAGTCATACGGATGGATCTTCAATAACCCGGAGCATGAAGAGTTCAGGAATTGGTACTATGATACCCTGGTCCCCCAGGGACTTGAGTCTGGAGTCATTATACCCACTCCGTCGCAACGGGTCAACGGGGGACTTTTCAACATCCAACCCGCGCTCGATCTCATGGACCGCGGGGAAGTTAGCGGGCATAAGCTTGTCCTAGACCCATGGGACTGAGACTTTACGTCTCTCACCTAGCGGTTTGTCCATAATGGGCATGTCTTGACGATCTACCTAGTTTCGTTGTTCGATGTCAAAAGGTTTCATTTTCCTATCGTAGCTCAAACCATTGAGATGATGTGCCGTTTCTCTCAATAAATTGCTTGGGATCCAAATCCACCACAAAGACATTTCCCCTAAACTGATAATGGCCATCCGTAGTCTTGCGCACCACCGAGGGTGAACCACCACCCTGAAATACACAGAGATAATCACCCTCAGCTACTTGTGCAGTTCCGATTCCGATGTAGCCATTGCTCGTTTCGAAATAGGTCGATCTTTCGAGATCTAACAACAATGCAAGCAGTTGGTGATCATCCGGATGTATGGGTGCGCCTTCACGTTTTTCAAATACAAAATCGTAGTCAAGGCCCAGCTGCTCCAGGCTTGTTCCAGGAAGAGAAGCCTCAAGCATTTGGGGTCCCCAATTTTGGAATAGACTTGTATGATCCGTCTCTGGCAGTGTAGGGTCTGACAACCTCTGAATGATGTCAGACATGTGGGGAGACGCCATAACTCTTGAGAGATAAGAAAGATAGATCACCGTATCGCGCATACTAGCCGTGTCATCTTGTCGGGATAGCAATCGACCGATGGCCTGGAAGGATGGGATACCCGAGACGTATTGCGGATGTCGTGAGACGAAGCTGGAGGCAAACATTCCAAACCTCACAATGTTGTCATCAAGTTCCTCTGAATCAACCGTGCCCGAGGTAATGCTAGAAATGGGCTCAAGTTTGAACCCCCATGCAAAAAGACTTTGCGTATCGGGAACGACGTATGGGTCGTTCAGATCTCTTCGGAACCCCTCGTCGTAGTCGTCGCAAAACATGCCACAAGTGTAGCGTTTGCCGCGTCTCCCCACCATGAGATCTGGGGCCCAACTGGGGATATCGTGAAAGGGGGCAAAGTTGTGAATCCCAGCGAGTGCTAGGAACGCAAGTGGGGATTGCTCCGTTGCTGGGTTGTGCCGGAAGAGGCAGTGCGTTTTGATCCAAAGAGCTGCATACTCCATGTAGACATCCGAAACACTCTTGGTGTAGTCTGGTACGATTAGGAGGCCGGTAATGGCGAGGCCGCCGTAGACATGGTCTCGAGGGTCTGTAGCAATGAAATTCATACTGATGAGAGAGAGCTCCCATCTTGATAGTTCAATGCTGTGCCACGGTTCTCCGTCAACCACACCTATTTCGGGTGTCAGGGAGCCTCCCCTGTCCATCATATAGAGGTCCTTTCCAAGGTTTATCAGCACTATTCTAGACCAATCTGGAAATCTCTTCAGAAACAGCCAGACCCTATCGGAGAAGTAGAAAGGCTTCTTTTCTTGACCCAGCTCGAGTCTTTCCGATAGGTCTCCAAGGCTCGAGGCTGCAATCGAGAGCTCATCCCAGCTCAATGTACTATCGCCAGAGCTCATGAGGTGCGTCTGCCGAGCGAGAACAACCTCCTGGAATATCCAGACGCGTTCCCAGTACTGCTCTATGGCAAGGTCGTTGATGGAATCCCAGGCTTTGTTGTGAAATCCGAATTTGCCCGACTTGTCGGTCTCACGCCAAAGACTAGGATGCCACCATAAAGATTCGATTTGCAGCTCGTAATTTCCGTCCGGGTCACTTGGTGGTTGGCTAAGGCGAGCAATTTCCCTAAGGGACTCGAAGGCGAGCGAGTAGTCCCTCGGACCAACCCAGGAGTAAACAGCCTCGGCGGAGCCAAAAATCTGGCCCATCAGTTGCACCTGCTGTGAACGCTCCTCGATGTTTTGCTGGTTGATACATATCGCATCCGCCCAAAAGTAGTTGAGTTTTTCGTCTGGCTCCTCGGCCTGACCCCCCGGGTGTCGTAGTCGGCAAAAGAGGAAGCGTACGGCGGCCGAGACTAACCACTTGGCTAGCAGGGAGTAGCGAGGTAGTCGATTACGCAGCGGGTGACTCGGGTCATTCGTCCTCGCCTGAATAATCCAGCTTTGGAGAAGTATCGTGTAAATCAACAACTTGACTAGCCGATAGAGGGGATGCAATGAATGATGCAAAGATTGATCCTGGTTGCCTGGTTGGCCGTGCCGAATCCGGGCGAGGAACAAGGCAAGGTTTCTTCCCACGCGGACGTTTCGCCCTTGGAGGACGATCGTTTCTTGGTCCTCGGGGTCACCCCATACGTATGAGAGTGCCGCATACTTGGGAGCGTTTTCGAGAGAGACGGTGATCAAGCCGAACTCTTCCGGAAGAATCTCAATGAGCCTAATCTCGGCTTGCGCTGTGTCGAGAGGTTGGTAGAGAAGGGTCGACATGCTTGAACCCCGCTGAGCCATCATCAATCACTGAGAGCCAAAAACTGCGTTCGAGTCGCGCTTGATCAATGGAATTATTTTATTTTAACGGTTAAGGAAGAGCAAAGACGTGACAATAAAAGTGGCTACGTGTGATGCTGCCGCCGAGGTCAGCGATGTCAGCTGTCATCAAAACAAACCGCGACGCGGAATATCTCCGACAGGGGTTCTCCGCGTTTGACGCCTAAGATTCGAAGCCTAACGTCCAGGATGCAAAAACCTACCCTAAAGCAAGATCTCAGGCACGCCGTATGACCGGGAACAAAGAAGACTGTGCAAGCTATGCCATACTTAGAAGTCTCATACAGAATGTCGCCCCGGCGAGACGATTAGAACCTCCTCCCGGGCTGGGAGAACAGCTTGCAAAGTCCCGTTGGGCTGCTGGATAAGTTCTTAGAAGACCTTCACGTTTACCATGTCCAGGAGGGGTCGCGGGAGGAAATCAGGTTTTTGGGCCGCCATCATTAAGGCAATATTTTCTGCAGTTGATTAGTAGTTTAATATCATTAATTTCTACATTTAAATAATAGAATTGGTCAAGATTAGCCTGTCAGTCTCGCCCCGGGCTGTGAGTGAATAAGTTCTGTCCCCAAAAGTATTTGCGCAAGTTTGTAACTGCTGGAAGTGGACTATTGTTGATCCGATCCGCTTGGACAAGATTTCTTGTAACACGCGCCCTTAGCACTCACTTCTTCAACCTTTCAATCAACTAATCTCACTACCGTTCAACAGTAACACCAAACTTGCGACTCCTTGAATAGGACTTACTCTAGCAGCATGTAGACCATGTGACACTGTTTTAACATCGGGTCGTGATGTTATGATGTGTTGATAATGTGTTCTTTATTATAGCTGCAGCCCGGCTCTCGATGGGTCGGCTGAGCCAGAAGCTCGCATACCATGGGGAAATGGCTCCTACATCTGTCTTGGCTGCGAAAATACGGCCGAGTCAAGAGTCCAAGTCAGGGCCCAGGTTCACACCAGGTACAGCGTCAAAATCCAAAAAGGCCTCGCCAATGAGCTCTCGTAAAACCGGGTCAGTGGCGATGCTGTCCATTTCCGACGTCCAAGCCGCCGGATCAAAAAGATAGTCATACGTGAGGAGACCATCCGTGGCTTGCTGCGCAGAGTCCATCTGGGTACCAGGAATTTCTCCGACCTTGGGTCCGGCCGAACGATGGATTCTCTCAATGAACTCGAGACAGAGGGCAGCAGAGCTATTCCCTCGGGCAAGTGACTCGAGACATTGGATGGCGGCAGATATTGAGGCCTCCCACCCCCCCGGGTCGGACGGGAAATCTTGGTCAGGTTGGCCATCTCGGCCAAGACAGCTGGCTTCGAGTACCAGGATTGCCTGGAAGATAAAGTAGGTCCCATACCAAACGATTCCAGGGTGGAGGCTACCCTCATAGGAGGCGACAAAGGAGGAGATGGACTGTATAGTCTCCATCGCGGCGTCAAGGCAGCGACTCCTGGCATCCATACGACTTGGCAAATATGGGTGAACCTTTTTGGTTCCCCTCCATAGCAAAATACGCAAGTTTTGCTCTTTCCACAAAACGATTGACCGCGGACCCAGAAACCAGGCCGGGACATCTGGGCTGGTAAAGTAGGTCGGGAGGTTGCCTCTCCACACGTCCAGCTTCTGTGCCATGATCTCTGCCAGTTGGTATTCCATTTTTTGGTTGGCCGTCTTTGCGGAGAGGAACTCGTGGTGAACCCCGTTTGCAATCCTGACTAGCTGAGCTTGAGCAATGAGGGCGGAGTAAGTGGTAGGGTAGTTGACGGGAGCCGGCACCACGGATGAATTATCACAGTCCTGGGCCAGCGGTGTCAGTACTCTAGGAACATATTCGCAACATGATGACTTACTTGGTCGTCAATGTTCCGGGGTAGAGCTTGATCTATAAACCCCTCAAGAACTGCCATCGGGCGGCCAGTGGTGATGCTGAAACCACTATCAAAACAGTAGACGACCCAGAACAGTTGTCGATGCCGCTCGAACACGACCTTGTCCTCGGCCGACGGCCTTTCCCGATGCAAACCAATCCCGAATGCGATCCTTTGGGCAAGGCCGATGAGACTGTATCCAGTATTCGGCCTGTCTCGCTTCTGCAGATAGTTGCCCATCAGAAGCAAACCCTGAACAGTTCTGATAGTACCGGCCTCGAATACCTGCATCGAGATACGTGATCTAGCAGCAGAGTAAAACGGGCATTGCTCGGGAGTTGTGTTGTTGTTCAGCAGCCAGCTCCCAATGGCCAGAGTCATATAGTATATTATACGCCAGGTCGGGTTGGCACACACCTTGTCTCGGTTGGCGACTTCGCTTCGGAATGTTGGCTCGTGGAGAATTGGGTAAGAGGCGTTGTACAGACGAAAATACCCATCAATCAACGTGTTGATGACAGCCAAAGATGCAAGCTGTGGAGGGTCAGGGCCAATGCCTCTCGTAGGAGGCTGAGTGGGAAGCGGGTGGGATTCATCACTGCCACTGGGTGATAGAATCGTGGATGGCGGGAGCAAGGCCGTGACCTCTTGAAGGATCTCGGACCCTGAGCTTCGGCCTTGATGCGAACAAGATTAGCTCAAGTCGGATACGCGACGGAAGGAGCTTACCGAGGTATCCGGCATTGAGGCTTGGTAGAATTGCCATGCCATCCTTATGCATAGCTGAAGAACCGGGCGAGACGTGCGATGAGGCCTCATTCCACTCATAATCTTCCCGAGCCGCGCCATCCTCAACATCATTGGGTGAATCTTGTACAACATCAGAACTACTACCGAATGTTGCGAGCTCGGCGTCAATATCCAAGCCAGGATTAAACTTCTCCAGAAGCGACCTCAATTGCGTGCAGCGCCTCTCAGCATCATCAAGGTTTTTGCGAGTGAGCGGGGTTCGATCCGGGCGTTGGTCAAAACTACACGTTTTCCGAGTGTTCAGGCAGTAAGTACAAGCCCTCTGGCCGTTGTTGCTACCTACACAGCGCGTTTTACGTCTCTGACAGTGGACGCAGGCTCGGCTGACTTGGAGCCGTGGCCGATCCCGGTCCGTGGGACTCATGCCCGGCCAGTTCGGGGGTCAGCGGCCGAGTGGGGCTTTGCGAAGGTGCTGGTAGTAAGCCGGGGCCGTTGTTCGCTGATGCAAGCGCAAGGACGATGTAAAAGCGGCTGACTGTCGCCCGATGGACTTGCCTCTTCAGGTGTTGATGAAAGTGGAGGGAGAGGAGTATCGGGGCTAGGTGCGTAGATCAACAGAGGCATCGGAGCAGAGAGCTCCGACGTGGGTCAGATGACACGACCTCACCCTCAGCATATAACCAGAGACTCCTCAACCCTCGCCTACTCAATTAAAATCACCCAAATAAACCATACGATTTGTTACTGAGTTACTGATTTGACTTGAACCGCCACCATGTCCATGACATTCGAGGATTGCGCCAAGGTCCGGGAGGGATTCCCCAAGCCCTTCCCAGAAACCCCGTCCAACGTTGTTGAGCAACTCCGACTCAACGGCAAGGTCGTCGTTATCACGGGTGCTGCTGACGGAATTGGTCTGGCTGTCGCTACAGCTATGGCTGAAGCTGGCGGAAATGTCGCCCTGTGGTATAACTCGTATGTACCCGCTGGGCCTCGTTGCAACGCATCAACTCTAACATCTGTAGAAACACCGCCGCCGTCGACAGAGCCCAAGACTTGGTAAATCAGCATGGAGTTAAAGCGGCTGCTTACAAGGTCGACGGTAAGCATCTTGAGTTCCTGGCTATTCTAGCTAACACTAACAACATTACCAGTTTCGGATGTCACACAAGTTCAGGAGACTCTCCAAACTGTGCTGAAGGACTTTGGAAAGATTGATGTCTTTGTCGCCAACGCGGGTGAGTACCAATGATGGGTTATTCGCGGCGCCCTGAGGCTAATGGTGAATACTACACAGGAATGGCAATCTCAAAGCCGATTCTAGAGCAGACGATTGACGAATACAAGAAGCAGCTATCCGTCAACAGTAAGCGAGTCTCTACCAGCTCTCGACTTCAACTAACTCGCGTCTAGTGGACGGCGTCGTATTCACAGCGAAGTACGCCGGCGAGATCTTTAAGCGTCAAGGTTTCGGCAACTTCATCATCACCTCTAGCATGAGCGCTCACATCGTAAACGTCCCCACGGATCAACCGGTTTACAATGCCACCAAGGCTTTCATTACGCACTTTGGCAAGTCACTCGCTCGAGAGTGGCGGGAGTTTGCGCGCGTTAACATTGTTTCCCCTGGGTTCTTTGATACAAAGATGGGTGCGAGCCCTCTGGCCATCAATGAGGCTTATCGCATGTCGGCATTTGGGAGACAGGGGCACGTGAAGGAGATTAAGGGTCTTTACTTGTACCTCGCTAGCGATGCATCGACCTACATGACGGGAAGCGATATCCTGATCGATGGCGGATATGTATTGCCTTAGAGCACCTATCTCAAACTACAAGGAAAATCATGATGTCTAAAAAGTCCCGTGGCTACGAGCTTGCCAGCACAGAGCAGGAATAGGGAGGACGCTCAAGACCTCGATGTCAAAATGGGTGAACGTGCATGCAAGGCACACAAACACATCATGTTATGATATTGTAGATGGTTACCTCAATGAGACAAACGCAGAGCAAGAAACGTCATGATACAATTACCTCAAAGGCAAGGCATACCCCATTGTATTCACCGTCATCCAGCGTAAGTCCTCCCAAGTGTCGTTAACTAAAGGTAGCAGCCGCCTTTGCCTCCGCCCTGACTTGGTTCCTCTGTAGAAGAAGGCTCGGACTGGAATTTGTTATCGTTTGAACGCAGCTAGAGGCAATGATTCAAGCCGGGATAATAAATCTTACATAGTTTTGTAATGTTGGGTCATAAGAACAATCCGAGCTAGACGTAGACAGTACCTATCTATGTGCTGGCTTGGGCGTAGCGGAGACTTCTTAAGGGGTTCTGTTTAAGGCTCCTTCGAGGGCTCCTCGGAGAGTGTCTTGGAGGGCTTAACGCGGGGCAGAAGACGTTTCGGGCGACTACGCCAGACGCGACTGAGCCAGACTCTGGGTCTCCTCCTCCGGAACAAGGCTGCGTTACTGGAAGTGGCTGCGGTGAAGGAGACTGGACAGGAGGCCACTGAGCAGGACTCCGGGTCCCCTCCTCCGGAACAAGGCTGCGTTACTGGGAGTGGCTGCGGTGGGAGTAGGTAAGCTGGTAGGATCGGCTAGAGTTAGATGAGCTTTGATGCGGCGAATGAAGGGAATACCATTTTCCTCGTTAACAGACTCATAGACGCTGTCAGGGAGGTCGAGATCTGCTTGCCCAGTTCCTGGATGGATAGGTAGGCTGACAGCCAAGCAAGCGAGTGAAAGGAGGATGAAGGCCTTCATGGAAACGGCGGTCGCGAGTGTGTATTGAAGGCGCGGTGTCAGGGGTCAAAAGGATCAATCAAGAAGAGTGGCAAAGGCAGCTGCTTAGTAGCAGATACCTAGCTTAGGGGAGATGATTGAGTCTGTTGATTCTTTCCCTTCTATCTCTAGGAGCCTTCAGGCTTAATATACCTCTTTTAGAAGCTTCCAACCCGCTTCCATCGGCTTCTAATTCCTTCTTCTTCTCGGCTCAATTACAGCTACTTAGCTGCGCCTGATCTATATAACTTCATTAATGCTATGCAGCTGACCTGCGGTCCGATTGTGCGGCCCGACTTGCAGCCGCGGCCCTTTTCCCCCTCTTTTGGTCATGACACGCGGAGGGTCGGAAATGGGATATCGAACAATGTGCTGATATCTCTACAGTAGGAGCGAAGCATCCCTTTTATAACCTTTTGTTCGAACCTGTAACAAATTTGGATGGCTATCTAGAGACATCATATGGCTACGGCGGTTGCCCGTACAGTTGGCTTTTGT